>APFE031087109.1:0-70220 GCA_000404065.3 Pinus taeda
TTGGTACCATTTCATTGCCATCCCTTTCTTCTAGAAATCCATCATTTGTCTATCATTTTCTCCCATAAACCCCTCATAGTCCATTGAAATTGATTAATCAAAGCATTATAGTTGTTATTTTACATTAAATTTAATTTGTGAATTTTTATGTTAAAAATTAGAAATTTTCAACAAAATTATGGGATGTCATGACTTCCTGTAATTGGTTTATGTTGTGACACGTGGCATGGCAGGAAAATCAAAACAGAGGATAGGGACGTCATCTAGGATGTACATACATGGTGAAAGATCTATTCAACAAAGAATCTAAAGCTCCTGGATACATGGTCAATGCTGGTCAAACCCAACCTTTTTGGTCATAAAAGCAACAAAAAGCCAGAGTTACCTAAATTGATTTCGTTTTGTTTTGGAAATCAGTTAAGATTAGAAAAAAACAAAAATTGCCTTTTTGATTGTAAAAGAAGAAACATCTGCATGATAATGTATGTACATTCGATTATAGACTGGAAGGAAAGTTAGTGAACAAAGGATAGTAGAGAAGCAGATTAAAAAGATTGTGTATTGTATTTTTCCAGAACGTTGTTCTTGCATGTAATTTGATTTCCAGAACTTAATTACAGGTATCGTTTCACCATTACAGTGCTTATGTGTTAATGTTTTCATCATCTGAAGTTTCCTAAGTGTGCCATTGAAGCGTGGACGGGCCCTACGTGGAGATTGGTATACTTTTGTTTTCATTTCCATAGCATTTTCAGATCTGAATAGCGTTGAATAGCGTTTGATGTTATTTTCTTGCCTGTGAGTTTATTAATTCCATTAGAAGTTCTTGCAAGTATTATTGTATGATTCATGGTGATAACTTGAAAATTCGATTGCTAGATTATTGAACAATATCTTGTAAAATATTTAATCGACCATTGAATTGCGAAGTATCTCTATGGACTCTGTTTTCATGCATTTGAGTTTTAGTGTGCTTAAAAGAGTTTTTGGTTTTCATGAATGCTTAGTGTGTTAGCTAGAAAGAGCTTTTTTGAATGATATCCTTGTAAGAGGGTTGAAAACTCGGACTAGTAACACACTATTTCTTTAGAACAATTAATTAAATTAGATGATCTGAGTGTTAAAGTGTGAAAGGAAACATATTTCAATCTCCTGTAAAGAAGTGTTGTAGCCTGTCATAGTAGAAACTTATTTAGGTAGATGAGATCCTTTTAGGTCTATAGACTTTAGACATGTGCCTCGAAGTTTACCTGCCTTGGTTGATAATAAATTTAGTCTAATCTAGCACCCTAGATTGGCCACTAGAAGGTGATAGAGAAGAAATACGAGAGGTAAGAACCTATGCATATATTTGATAGACTAAAGTGGGCTCCACCTTGTAATGATTCATGACATATATTATTGCATGAGCAAAGAAGAAGAAAAATATGGTGTCCCAAAAAAATACTATTTATGCAAGCCAAGGAGGACATGGAAGAAAGAAGAATCAATATTTAAGAAAAGTAACATATATTTAGGATTTTATTCCAAAGGTTGAGGTAGAATCATCTGCCCCATGAACAACTTCTAGGAAGAACGAATGCAACAAGACTATTCGACAAAGGTCAGCATATCGTAAATGATTTATGTTTGGAGAAAACATTAGGGAGGAAAAATATTATGAGACTTCATCCTTAAAAACAAGCTTTGGGATTTCTAATTCATATGTATCAAGAGAAGAAGAAGAACATGAATACTTGTTGGAAGGATGAGGAGGTATAGATGGGCACAATTTGGAGTACTACGAATTGAGACTAGGGACCCAACCTCTCAACTTATCTATTCAAGATTTGGAACTCTTGTGAAATAGTTCATTGGTTATCATATTGAAGATTTAGGTAATATTGTGAAACAAGTTTAGCATCCTAAATAAGTTTAGAAACCTTGATAATCAGTGGAAGGTTCCCCTCACCCAAGGAAACAATATTCACCTGAGATTTTCGAGCATGATTTTGAAACTTTCAAGGAGGAAAGGATGGTAGAAGAGACCCTTACTACCTTTGAGCTCTATTATAAGTGTTTAGGGACAACATATGATGTAAAATATGCCCCTTTAAACCATTCCAATTCTCCAGGGTACTACCAGTGAAGATCAAGATACCTTTGTTTGTGAGTTTGATGTCATATTGTAGAAGCTATGATTATATCTAAGATGGCCAAAAATTAAAAATCTTCCCTACTTCCCTGAGGGGAGAATCTTTAAGGTGGCTTATGGGGCTATGGAATTCATCTATTTCTTCATGGAAATATATGAAGAAATACTTCCTAGAAAAGTATTATGACTAGTGTAGGACTAAGCGTCAAAGGGAGGATTAATTCAAGATTTGCCAAGGAAATAAAGAAAACTTAGAATAGTATATAGATCATATTCCCTATAATTTGCAAAATTATAAGTATAATAATTTGGATAAGGACATATTGAAGATATTTGTATTATAAGAATGGAGAAATACTACATAGATATGATAAATCTCATGGGAAAAGGGTACATATATAAATAACCCTATGATGAAATTGTTGCACTTGGCTTAAGGAGCCCTAGAGAATTAATAAGAAGTAAGGTTTTACCATGAGATACCTCTGTGATAATATAGAGGTTAGATAATGGTGGGTTGAAAAGTGTAGAAATTAGAAATTTTCCAAAAAAATTTAAAATTGACATCATGAGTACCTATCTTCTCAACTTGATGTGTTATAGGAAAAACCAAGGCAGATTGAAACTAAGAAAGCTTTGTCTATATTCTACCCTAAATGTAGAAAGATGCACCCTCTAAGGCAATTCACATAACAATATAGAAATCTATAACATATATAAAAGGGAAAACTTCGTAGAATGATGACCATCATTTCCAAAATTAAAGGTATTTTACAAGGAATTAGGAGAAGAATTTGAAATATCATACTTCATTGGTTCCAAGAAACCATAACAACCTCGACCATCAATTATGGTGCAAGATCCTTCCTCTTCTTATATTTATTGTTCCAATATGCATAATCCTTAGCAATATTTTCCAAAAATTCAATACCTTGTAGCTTCATGGTAGCCTCCTAATGATCCCCTAGTCTAATATTCAATGATTTGGTACTAGTGGCCTTCTCCTCCAAATTAACCACTTTCATGGCCTTAAACATGACATGGACCTATTTTTCCTAATCAACTAATTATACAATTACTAATTCAACAATAATAGCTGGTATTTACCTCAAATGTAACAATAAGTAGCCCTCCTTTGTGACCTGAGTTATCTTTATACCCTAACCTTAATCCCAATAATAATGCAACACAATAAATTGAAACATCAATTCTCCCCACTTTTTGTATATCACTTGTTGATTGTAATGAAGTATGATTACGATCAATGAGAATAATAAACCAGAGAGGTTCCCCTGTTATCATAGAAAAATGAAGAAGATAGTTCTCCAAGGGAAGAAAATCTTATTCAAGGGTCATTTTTTAAACATCAGGTTGAACCCTCTACAAAAGGGACATTAATAATTTTTGTAGACCTAATACCATTGTAATAGCTAGCACCAATTTAATGGATGATGCCACTATTACAACTGATACTATTGTAATAGTTAAGCCTTTCAAAATATTTGATTCCACTACAATAGTAGGACTTATAATAGTGGAATTTGTTGTTAATATTATGAACTCTCTAAACCCACCATATACATAAATATTAATTGTATCCAAGGCTACCCATCAACTTGATTCCAGATTTTTAAAGGGATTGAATCATTTACATCTACGAATTCCACTACTCCAATCATTTCGACATGTTCTAGTTTATGAAAAGTTTGTAAGGGAAATACATGTCAATAAAATTGGTAGGAAACCTTGAGGTCCATCCACTATGAATGTAGTAGGAAAATTATCAGAACTAATGTTAGGAGAAATTCCACCTACTAGGTGTAAGGATCCTAGGAACCCAAAAAGGATTGTTCACATTGGAGGAACAACTATTTCAAATACCCTAGTTTACTTGGGAGCTACAATTAACATAACGATTAGGGAGATATTTCAACTATTTCATTCACTAATTTAAGACCAACCCCTACTATGTTGGAAATGGATGATATGTATAAAATTAATCCTAAAGGAATACTAGAGGATATAGTTAGTTGATTCATGAGAGTACCTAGTGGATTTTTTAGTATTGTGGCCAAAGTAACACCTCGAAGGGTATCCCCTGATTTTAGGAAAGCACTGATTAGACATTGTATATTATTTTATTAGTTCCAGAACTAGATTTATGACCATATATAATGAGACTAATACCAAGAGTGTTGTTTCTTATCCTCGAGCTAAGCCAAGTGTTAAATGTGAGAATCCTTTATGGCTAGAATTTGAACCAGAGGGAGATGATACACAACTACTTCTCTCCATTGGAAATCCTTATATTTTAGGAATGATACTAAGGATCATACCATTAATCGATTTATTAATTATCCCTTTGTTGCTACATAACTAGTATCTTGGTTATCGGGTTTCATAATGAACAAACCTAGTGACAAAAAAACTACAAGTGATGCTACTATGGAATAATACCTAGCACCTCAAGTCTTAGGAGTATTTTAGTCAAGATCGAACCTTGAAAGACCTTGAATTAACCCCAATCTATCCTCTGTGCAAACAAAGAAGCCGATACAATTGTTGATAATTAAGCACAAAGAATAATTTCAATGGGACTTGTTAGCCTCCTGCTGTAGCAGGTTACTCATATTTCATGATTGACATTTTCACAGACCAAATATGTTATACTTTGCATGCTGCAATGCTCCATATTTGCTTAATGGTCTCCAAGCGAAGAAGGCTACTTAGAGTTCATCTAACTACCTTCCAAATATTGAGAAGTTATTCTAGTGTTGTACAATTTTCAGTTGAAGGGAGGTCCAAATAGCTTAATCTTGGTCTCCCTGGGTTTCAATTTCCTGTTTTAGAATATAGAGAATGAAAATCTATCCAAACAGTTTAATCTTGGCAGATTCTTAGATAGGTAGAGAACCAAAGGAGCCCAACTGCTTAATCTGGGCCCTTGGACGAAATAAGGGTAGTATGTAGATAGGAAAGCGTAAAAAAGAAAAATTGAAATGATGGGTTTGCAAGTCTAAGTGCACCCAAACCAAAAGAAGAAAAAATGTTAGGTAAGTAGGCTGGGTAGGTAGTTGAGGTTGCAGAATTGTTTTCAGGTGTCATCTCTACTTAGGACACAATCACTAGGCAATTCTAGGTGAGACTCAAAAACAAGCATAACTAACTTCCTTTCTCCATCTCCCCGAAATCATTAACTAATTTCCCCAAAAGAGGTCAAGATCTGTTTGATACCTCTTAGTTCCACCATTTTCATATCATTAGCTTGGGTGAAGATCTGCTTTACTCAAAGGAATTCCATATCCCCTGTATAAGATTCTATTCCCCCATTGCAGCCTAAGATTTTTGAAACTTAGCGCTTTCTTACCATCCCATATTAACCACTGACATTATTATTTAACTCCTTATATTTTCCCTGTCCCCGTACTAAAACTATGTAAATAATCCCCCTATGTAAATATCCTTCCCCCTGGTTGAAAAATAACCATGAGTACCCCCGGGAATTGCTCAGTTTATCTGAAACTTAGCAAGAGCCCTCATGCTGCCCCTTCAAACCATCTTCTAAATACGATGGACTCCTTCCAAAGTATAAGACTCCTTGTTGGTTATCGGACCCCTTTCGAGGCGTCAAGTGTCCTGCTGACCCACTTACTCATTTCTTCCGACCACAATAGACCCTTGCCAATTTCCTTAACACTCCGCAGATCCTAGAACTCCAGCTCGCATCGCAAGATCGCAATGTTCTCACCATATAAGCTATGCCCCATCCGTTCCCCGCCGATGCGATATTGCAATATCGGCGATCGATCGTCGCAAGCGTCGCATGTCCAATTGAACTACCTTCCCATTCCCCACCGACGCGATATTGCGATCGCATCGGAGAAATTCATTGCATCGCCTACAAGTATGAGCACCCCACCATGTCATGTCAGTACCAGGGACCCACTGCTGATGTTAGCAGGCTGACGTCACCCACCGTACTGCTGACGTCATGCTGACGTCGGCAACCAAGAAACCGAGAATTCACGCAGGAAGAAAAATCGCACTTCGGAGCTCCGGAACAAGAAACAGGGCAGTTTTCGATGCACGAGTAGCGGTGCGAAGCATTAATCGTGCATCGCTACGGGAAATAGGCCATTTTGGGGAACCTTTTGATTCCTTGGCCCGTTTTCCACCGAAAAAGCCCGAAATCGCCCGATTTTGCCAAATTAATCCGGTTTAAATACAGGAAAGGACCAGTGACAGAGATTAAAGTGTATCAGATCAAATCATCAGGGAAAACGCATGTCAAGGAGTATCAGCAGGTGGCGGAGATCATCAATGTAGCGGCAAAGAGTATCAGCGAAAGATCTTAAGAGCAGTCCAAAGCAGGTGAACATTTAATACCTTCCAACAAAGTCAGAGAAAGAGGGCGAAGCCACTTAAAACCCTCTAATCATAAATTATTGCACATTGAACTCGCGCCAGATTAGAACTACAGATCCTGAAGTATAGTCATTCCAACAATACCGCATCGATCCTCCAAGGGCCACAATTGCACTCCTTTCGATTCAGCTGCCCCTAGTGCAGCCCAAAAGACTTACCTGCATTTAATTCCAGTAACACTTAGGTTTTAGAAAAGCTCTTCAGCAGACCTGTTGACGTCAATTGTAGTGAATAACTTTCCGATATTTTTCTTATATATACCACCCTGAAACATGTAGTGAGGGGTTGGTTGGTTAGTTAGTGAGTCGAAGACACTGCTTAATCTTCTTCTCAACATTTTCTCCAAGCAGAGACCCGCACTGTAACTGTCATACTTTCTATAATCAAAGACTGCTGAAGGCATGGATTTCGAAACTGATTGATGTGTTTAATTGGCCAAGGAGTGATTACAGAATTACTGTGCTTCTACATGACTCAATAAGTGTTTCTCACCTCTGTTAATTTTCATGATTTTTCTACTGTTCCGCCTACTAAATTGCAGAAAAAAAGAATAACTTAAGATTTGTTTAACTACACCTTAAGTTCAATTTCTGCTCTTTTTTATGTTTTCATCAGAAATAGCTATGAGCATGTATACTTCAATGATCTTGTTTACGTTGTTTCTTTCACATATGAATGAGAATTTAGGAATTCTTAACTGCTCCTAGATAACCATTCATCCATTTCTCCTCTTTTTCAGTATGATGAAATGATTCTCCTTTGCCTTTCATCTCTGATTTTCAGCATTCCATCCGCTCGGTAGATTGATAATTGTATCATGTGTGGCTATCCCGCTCCTTAATCCTGTTATGACCAAGAAGACGCAACAACAAGCATTAATGCATGACTGCATGCCCAATGGTTTGAAACTTATCACACCTTACCTTGCCTCTTTGCTTGAGATTTCTACCTTCCATCCAAACCCAAACAAAAAACCCATGAACCAAAAGCTAGCCTAAGATCATCAACAAAGTTGAATCATAAAGAGAGAGCCCTCTCTGATTGCAGGTGGGCTAGAACCTGCAATCCAAAGATTTGTTTGTTGTTACCTCGGCCGTATCCCTAAACAAGAGCCTAGGGACAACCTGAGTGATAACATAATGGCGACTCCACTGGGGACGTCCTCAGATAAATTCATTAAACTAGTCTGCAGCCCTACAGAGGAAGAAATCGACCTGTAAAAGTCTCGGTTGACCTGTGTTGTTGCGATTTCTAGAAAAAATCCCAAAAAATAGATTAGAAGCTGGCTCCTAAGAAGCACACGCGTAATACACGATCAAATCCTGATCCAAATAGCCCAGCTGTTGTTGAAAATCCGAATTTGATTCCTAAGATCATTAGAAAGAAAAAGAAAAAAGAAGACCAAGCTGTTGTGCCTCCTGAAACAATTCAGCCAAGCAGTGTTCCAACCCCTGTCAAAATTTTATTTCGGTCAACCCCAAGTTTCCCTGGTTCATCACCTCCTTCTCCAAGCAGCTCCTCTACACCTCCGTCCCATACTCCTACTACCACAACTGCTCCTTCTACCCCGGTTGTTCCTGTCATCCCCGCTGCTTTAGTTGTTCTGCTTATCCCCATCATCATGGCTAGATATGCACCTTTACAATTACCTGCTAATCCCGGGGCTATGCCTCAGGACTACCAGTCAAAAGTCACCTTTTTTGAGGGCGCAACCTCCTGCACCGCCCAATAGCATACAAAGAAAATGCAGGATTATTTCGAGAGTTATAAGATTGATGATGAGAGTGTAAGAATGAAGATTTTTGTCCAAAGTTTGACCGGTGATGTCAGAACCTGGTTTAGGGCACTTCCACCCAATTATATAGTAAACCCTGAAGCCTTATACCAGACATTTGTTAACAGATGGGAGAAAAAGAAAGACCCCCTGCACATACTGTCCGAGTATGATACTATCAAAAGAGGACCGGGGGAAGCTATTCTGGATTACTGTGCCAGATTTAACAATGTTTACAATGCAATACCACAAAATTTAAGACCTCCACCTGACCTCTCTTTATACAAATTCCCAAATGGCTTTGATTCCGAGATGGCATATCAATTAAGGGAAAGAGCCCCTCAAAGCCTTGCAGAAATGCAAGATGCTGCAGTAAGTGTAGAAGCAAATCTAATTGCTAAAAGAAACAGAACTAGGACTGAGAGAAGAACCACTTTCAAAGAAGAACCCTCAACCTTCGATCATAAGCTAGATGCTATCATCAATGGCATCCACAGGCTGAGAGATAGAGTGGACAATGTTGAGAGAAAAACTTCATGGGAGGGTCAACAGCCCAATGCCATAAGGAACCCTAACTTCAGAAAAACCCAAAACACAAACATTGGGAGAGCCAGTCCTGACCATGATATTAGGCCTCCTTTCCAAGAAAACTATGTGGAGGCATCTATATCCGCTGAGCCCAGAGATGGAATGCATATGAACCTGATAGATTTAGGAAATGAATAGCCAATCTTCCTCACAGAAGAAGACCGACCATACCTTGATGCAAAACAATTTCACACCAAGTCGGGAGAGTCCTTCGACTTTAAACAAGGATATGATACTGCTGTATATGAGGTACATAAGCAATACAAATTAAGAACAAGGACCATTGATGTTCCCCCACCCAGCAAAATAAAGGATAGCAAACAGCTCAACAAGAGTAAAACAAAGATTACCAACCATCAACCAGCTGACAGCTCGGTCCCAAACCCTCACCAGGTTACTGTGGAGGATGTAACAGGCACACACTCTCCTATTGATGATCCTCTACCTCCCTCCTCCCCAAAAGAAGTTCTGAATAGCATTCCCAGACATCTTCCCAAAACAGAGATACCAAAAACGGTCATACACCGTGACACTGACATTCCGAAAGAGAACATAGAGAGTATGCCTGAAAAAGAGAAATTCACCACGGTCAACGCCAAGAACTCATTGGAAAAACCTTTTAGTTTAGAAGCAGAGATTGGAAAACTCAAGGTTTCCATTCCCCTCTCGGAACTAGCCAAACATGATGTATACAGACAACAAATTCAAAGGTCGCTCCAATTACCAGAAGTAAGGGATGATGTAAATGTTTTATACGATACCCCTGAACTACTGTTCGGCCCAGAAGTTGACGGAAAAACAACATATGGACCTGTTCCACCTTTTTATGTCATCCTGCACATACATGACAAAATACTGCATAATGCTATGTTTGACTCAGGTGCCTCACATAATCTTATGCCCAAAGCTGTAATGGAAAGGTTGAACCTCGATGTCACAAGGCCATACAAAGATCTGTATTCCTTTGATTCAAGTCAGGTCAAATGTCTAGGCTTGATCAAAGACCTTTGCGTCTCTCTAGTCCAATTCCCCAACAAGACCATCTTAATGGACATAGTAGTTGCCGACATTCCCACGAAGTATGGTATGCTTCTATCCAGATCGTGGGGAGCAAAATTGCAAGGATCCCTCCAACTTGACCTCTCTTATGCCACTATATCTGTCTTTGGGCAACCAAAGAGACTATATAGAGAAACATTAATGAAATATGTGGTAAGTTGTGAGGAAAAACCCCAAAATTTTCCCATATACGCAATCCATTCTGATATGGATTCTTTTATTTTATTCAATGATAACACCAGCCCTCCAACTGATGATAAGCCGTTATCTTTGGAGCAAGGAACGAACGTCAATGAGGAATCGGTTTCCAATACCCATGAAATTGTCTCAACAGCTAAGGCAATCCACACACAGCAAGAAGAAAATCCCGAAACCGAAATTACTAGTCTGCCTGGTCCTCAAACAACCAAAACTCTCAATACAAACCCAAAACAAGAAGTCACATGGTATTTGGAGTTTGGTGGTTCAGTTAACAAGCTAGGAGCAGGGGTTGGACTATGGATTTACAGTACTCATAATAATCACGCACAAGGCCATGCCTATAGACTCAATTTGAGATGTACAAACAATATGGCGGAGTATGAAGCCCTTATCTTAGGCTTGAAGTTGCTCAAAACCTTGGAAGCTACTACAGTCTCCATCCTAGGTGATTCAGACTTGATTATAAAACAGATAAAGGGTAACTTCGTCGCTAATGATAGTAGAATGAGAGCTTACAGAGCCGCTGCCACTGAATTACTCAACGCCTTCAGTGAATTTAAGCTGGCCAAAATTGCACGAGATCGCAATATTCACGCACATAGTCTAGCAACCTTTGCTAGCACATGCAAGCTTCCGTTCGAACCTAATCACCATTTCACCGCTGAAATAAAACACAGACCTTCGGTCCCTAACAATGTCAAGGATTGGCAGGTATTTCAAAGTGATGCCCAGATCAACAGTTTCTTAACTCTAGAGGACGAGTTTGCCAACACAAACATTGACATGGATGCGATGACCGAATCCTTAGCCCAATTGTTTTCGACATTACAAACATAGCACATCTGAAACAAATTTGTTCAGACAAAACAACCAAGATAGAGGGTGAGTTTATTGATCTGAAAAGTAATGTTCTGCCCGCCGGCCTTACTCCATTGGAAGACATGTTTGATGACAACGATGTGCCCAGAAAGCCAAAGATGGAACCTTTGAATGCTGCCATAGACGAACACAACATAGGAACAACAGAACATCCCAGAATGATTAAATTGTCCAAAAATCTGCCCCCTCACCAAAAACTGAAATATGTGGATTTGTTCAAAGAATTCCAAGATGTATTTGCCTGGAGCTACGAGGACTTGAAGTCCTATGACACTTCAGTAATCTAACACACCATTCCCTTAAAACCAAATCAAAAACCGTTCAACAGAAACTCAGAAGAATCAACCCCATGCTTCTCCCCTTGATTGAAAAAGAAATAAAGAGAATGTTTGAAGCATGTATCATTGCATCCATCAGATTCTCTGAATGGGTGTCTAACTTAGTTCCCACCAGAAAGAAAACAGGAGAGATAAGACTGTGTGTAGACTTGAGAAATTTAAACCAGGTCTCTCTAAAATACCACTACCCATTACCCAAAATGGATCATATCTTGCAAAGAGTAGTGGGTTCCTCTATAATTTCTTTACTAGATGGATTTTCAGGATTTAACCAAATACTTGTTCACCTGGATGACGAGGACAAGACAACTTTTACCACATCGTGGGGGACATTCAAGTACGTCAAAATGCCTTTTGGGCTAAAAAACGCTGGTGCTACCTTTCAAAGGGCAATGGATATTTCATTTGCTAAGGAGATACATGATTTCCTCGTAGTTTATCTTGATAACCTGACCCCATTCTCCAAATCCGACCAAGAGCACCTTAAGCACTTAAGGAAAATTTTCATGACATGTAGGAAATACGGCATTTCCTTGAATCCTAAGAAGTCCCTGTTTGCCCTGGAGGAAGGCAAACTTTTGGGGCATATAATATCAAAATATGGGATTAGAATTGACCCGGAAATAATTCAATCTGTCCTTCAAATCCCTTATCCTAGAAACATAAAAGAACTACAAGCTTTCCTGGGAAAGATCAATTTCCTGAGGAGATTTATCCCAAATCTAGCCGAGCAAATCAGGCTACTAAGCAACATGCTGAAGAAGGATGCCAAGGTAAAATGGTCCCTTGAAGCCAAGCAGGCTTTTGAGAGTATAAAAACTGCCCTAACTCAAACGCCTGTCCTCACCAGTCCTCAATTCGACATAGATTTTATCATTTTTTCCTTCGCATCTGAACACACTATAGCTGTTGTCCTTCTGCAAAAAGATGATCAGGGAAACGAAAAGCCAATTGCTTTCTTCAGCCAAGCCTTGAGAGACGCGCCCTTGAAATATCAAATAATGGAAAAGCAGGCCTATGCCCTGGTCAAAGCCATCAAGGATTTTATAATTTACATCCTATACTCCCATGTGATTGCCTATGTCCCTAATGCTGTTGTAAAGGATATACTAACTCAAGAGGGACTGGAAGGCAGAAGAGGCAAGTGGATTGCCAGCATCCTTGAATACGATATTGAAATAAAACCCACCAAGCTCATAAAAGGACAAGGGTTAGCCAAACTGATGACCGAAACAAACTTCCAAGCATTAGACATTAATCAGCTGGACAATGAACCGGAGCTGGCGACTCCACAGATCAGTGAAACCTTCATACAGTCTCCATGGTACACTGATATTTGCTTTGTATTGTTAAACCTATGTGCTCCCCCAGGATTTTCCAGAACCAAGAAAAAATTTTTAAGGATGAAATCATCAAAATTTTGTGTCATAGATGGTGATTTATTTTGGAAAAATCATGAAGGTACTTTTCTTAAATGTTTAACTATAAATGAAACTAACAACATCATGAAAGAATTCCATGTAGGGGACTGCGGAGGACACTTGTATTGGAAATCCACGGTTGACAAGATCTTACGGGCTGGTTATTACTGGCCCTCTTTATTTTCAGATGTAAAAAAGTTTGCTGTCTCATGCCACAAATTCCAAATCTTTGAAGGAAAAAGAAAGTTACTGCCCTTGCCCCTTAAGCCCATTTCAACCGAGAAACCTTTTCAACAATGGGGTCTTGACTTCATTGGAGAAATTCATCCCTCTTCCTCAGGCCAACACAAGTGGATTTTGACAGCCACCGACTATTTCACTAAGTGGATTGAAGCCATCCCATGTAGGCAAGCCAATGACTCCACCATTATCCAATTCCTTGAGAGCAACATCCTTTCTAGATTTGGCTGCCCTGAGAAAATTATTACTGACAACACTACTATTTTCAAGTCCAAAAGAATCATCAACTTTTGCCATAAATACCACATCACCTTAGGCCACTCCACAACCTACTACCCTCAAGGTAATGGCTTGGTTGAATCGTCCAACAAAAGCCTCATCAATATCATAAAGAAGCTGAAGGAAGAAAACAAAAAGAACTGGCACAGGAAGCTCACAAATGCTTTATGGGTAGATAGACTCTCCACCAAGAAATCCATTGGGATGAGCCCTTATGAACTTGTATATGGCATGGAAGCCAAGTTCCCCTCATCTCTGGGTATACCTACTGTTAAATGGTTACAAGAAATTCAGGCTGAACCGAATGACATACAGAGAAGAGTTAATCAAACTATTCACCTTCAGCAAACCAGAGAACATGTCTTCAACAGAGCTCAAATACTGCAAGAAAAACTCAAGAAGATGTTCGATAAGAAGGCCAAATTAGAGTATTTCTAGGTGGGTAGCAAAGTTCTAAGATAGGATTCACGAAGAGAAGACAAGGGAAAACACGCAAAATTCGATTTTCTGTGGAAAGGTCTGTACATTATCAGCGCTGTGCAAGGCAATAATACCTATTGCCTTAGATCTCCAGACGACAGCACAACTGAAGAAGGCTCGGTCAATGGACGAATGCTAAAGCACTACAATGATCCCTTTGAATAAAAGAGCAGGCGGTGTTTTATTTTTGTGCATAGAATATTTGTATATACCGATGTTTTGTTTTGTTTTTGGTAGGAATCCATAATGTTGAAGCAAGCAGAAGAAAGGAGGTGGCGCTTTACAGTTTAACAATAGCACAAGCGAAGGAAAGAGATGTTACCAGCCTAAGGGCTCAAATCAATCCAACAGTCAAGAAGAAGATGTTCAAAACAAAGCAATAACAGAAGAAACAAGGCAATCTGACCTGCTGTTCTTGGTTTCTCACAAAGAAAATTCATCCCCATGTGGAGCCACTGTTAGCCTCCTGCTGCAGCAGGTTACTCATATTTCATGATTGGAATTTTACAGACCAAATATGTCATACTTTGCATGCTGCAATGCTCCATATTTGCTTAATGGTCTCCAAGCGAAGAAGGCTACTCAGAGTTCATCTAACTGCCTTCCAAATATTGAGAAGTTATTCTAGTGTTGCACAATTTTCAGTTGAAGGGAGGTCCAAACAGCTTAATCTTGGTCTCCCTAGGTTTCAATTTCCTGTTTTAGAATATAGAGAATGAAAATCTGTCCAACAGTTTAATCTTGGCAGATTCTTAGATAGGTAGAGAATCAAAGGAGCCCAATTGCTTAATCTGGGCCCTTGGACGAAATAAGGGTAGTATATAGATAGGAAAGCATAAAAAATAAAAATTGAAATGATGGGTTTGCAAGTCTAAGTTCACCCAAACCAAAAGAAGAAAAAATGTTAGGTAAGTAGGCTGGGTAGGTAGTTGAGGTTGCAGAATTCTGATCGCTGATTAGTTCCAGGTTTTTAGGTGTCATCTCTACTCAGGACACAATCACCAGGCAATTCTAGGTGAGACTCAAAAATAGGCATAACTAACTTCCTTTCTCCATCTCCCCCAAATCATTAACTAATTTCCCCAAAAGAGGTCAAGATTTGCTTGTTACCTCTTAGTTCCACCATTTTCATATCATTAGCTTGGGTGAAGATCTGCTTTACTCAAAGGAATTCCATATCCCCTCTATAAGATTCTATTCCCCCATTGCAGCCTAAGATTTCTGAAACTTAGCGCTTTCTTACCATCTCCATATTAACCACTAACATTTTTATTTAACTCCTTATATTTTCCCTGTCCCCGTACTAAAACTATATAAATAATTCCCCTATGTAAATATTCCTCCCCCTGGTTGAAAAATAACCATAAGTACCCCCGGGAATTGCTCAGTTTTTCTGAAACTTAGCAAGAGCCCTCATGCTGCCCCTTCAAACCATCTTCTAAATACAATGGACTCCTTCCAAAGTATAAGACCCCTTGTAGGTTATCTGACCCCTTCTGAGGCCTCAAGCGTCCAGCTGATCCACTCACTCATTTCTTCCAACCACAATAGACCCTTGCTGATTTCCTTAACACTCCGCAGATCCTAAAACGCCAGCTCGTATCGCAAGATCAGAATGTTCTCACCATATAAGCTATGCCCCATCCATCCCCCGCCGATACGATATTGCGATATCGGCGATCGGCTGTCGCAAGCATCACATGCCCAATTGAACTACCTTCCCATTCCCCGCCGATGCGATATTGCGATCGCATCGGACAAATTCATCGCATCGCCTACAAGAATGAGTACCCCACCATGTCACGTCTGTACCAGGGACCCACTGCTGACATCAGAAGGCTGACGTCATTCGCCGTACTGCCGACGTCATGCTGATGTCAGTAGCCAAGAAATGGAAAATTCGCTTAGGAAGAAAAATCGCACTTCGGAGCTCCGAAACAAGAAACAGAGGCAGTTTTCGATCCGCGATTAGCGCGAAGCGCTAATTGCGCTACGAGAAATAAGTTGTTTTAGGGAATCTTTGGGGAATCTTTTGATTCCTTGACCCATTTTATGCCGAAAAAGCCCGAAATCGCCCGATTTTGCCAAATCAATCCTGTTTAAAGACAGGAAACGACCAGTGACAAAGATTAAAGTGTATCAGATCAAATCATCAACGAAAATGCATGTCAAAGAGTATCAGCATGCGGTAGAGATCATCAATGTAGCGGCAAAGAGTATCAGCGAAAGATCTTAACAATAGTCCACAGCAGGTGAACATTTAATAACTTCCAGCAAAGTCAGAGAAAGAGGGCGAAGCCACTTAAAACCCTCTAATCATAAATTATTTCACATTGAACTCACGCCAGATCAGAACTACAGATCCCGAAGTACAATCATTCCAACAGTACCGCATCGATCCTCCAAGGGCCACAACTGCACTCCTATCGATTCAGCTGCCCCTAGCGCAGCCCAAAAGACTTACCTGCATTTAATTCCAGTAACACTTAGGTTTTAGAAAAGCTCTTCAGCAGACCTATTGAGGTCAATTGTAATGAATGACTTTCTGATATTTTGCTTATATATACCACCCTGAAACATGTAGTGAGGGGTTGGTTGGTTAGTTAGTGAGTCGAAGACACTGCTTGATCTTCTTCTCAACATTTTCTCCAAGCAGAGACCCGCACTGTAACTGTCATACTTTCTATAATCAAAGACTGCTGAAGGCATGGATTTCAAAACTGTTTTATGTGTTTAATTGGCCAACGAGTGATTACAGAATTCCTGTGCTTCTACATGACTCAATAATTGTTTCTCACCTCTATTAATTTGCATGATTTTTCCATTGTTCCGCCTACTAAATTGCAGAACAAAAAGAATAGCTTAAGATTTGTTTAACTACACCTTAAGTTCAATTTCTGCTCTTTTTTATGTTTTCATCAGAAATAGCTATGAGCATGTATACTTAAATGATCTTGTTTACGCTGTTTCTTTCACATATGAATGAGAATTTAGGAATTCTTAACTGCTCCTAGATCACCATTCATCCATTTATCCTCTTTTTCAGTATGATGAAATGATTCTCCTTTGCCTTTCATCTCTGAATTTCATCATTCCAACCCTTTGGTAGATTGATAATTGTATCATGTGTGGCTATCCCGCTCCTTAATCCTATTATGACCAAGAAGACGCAATAGCAAGCCTTAATCCATGACTCCATGCCCAATGGTTTGAAGCTTATCATACCTTACCTTGCCTCTTTGCTTGAGATTTCTACCTTCCATCCAAACCCAAACAAAAACCCTTGAGCCAAAAGCTAGCCTAAGATCATCAACAAAGTTGAATTATAAAGAGAGAGCCCTCTCTGATTACAGGTGGGCTAGAACCTGCAATCCAAAGATTGGTTTGTGGTTACCTCGATCGTATCCCTAAATAGGAGCCTAGGGACAGCCTGAGTGATAACACGCTACAAACTTGTTCAGTATGCGAGTAATCCTTTAATTGAAGCCTCCTAATTCCTCTTTTCCTTCTATCTTGAGGCTTCCCAATTCTTTGAGCAGCATGGCTGGGGTCTTGTCATCAGCAAACGTTTCAAGGAACATGCATTTGAATGCACCCCAGTTCTGTATTGAGTTTGGTGGAAGGTTATGATAACATGTAGTTGTGCAACCATCCTAGGTACATGGAGACATCATACATGCTATGTTGTCATAACATGCCTCAAGGTTCTACAACTATAGGTAGAAGTTGTCCAAGTGATATTTTACCTTCACTGTGCTATCAAGGGTTGAACTTGATGTTCATTCTCTCTTCTCACTTCAATATCTTGTGCAGAACAGCTGGGAGAGCCAAAGGTGCCTGAGTCATCCATTCAAGATTTAGGTCCTCCATATATTCTTCTTCCTCATCTTCTTCCTCTCCTTCAGAGTCTGATGGTTCCAGCTCTGAGTCTATTGGTTTGTCTCTACCTCCACCCCCATCGCCTTCCCCTCCACCTCCTGTACCGAAGTCTGATCCCAGGATCACAAGTGTCTTGTTTACTTTGCTAGAAGACTCGAGGTTCCTCTCCATCTTCAATAGCTTCTGCCAGACCTACAAGT
This sequence comes from Pinus taeda, assembly GCA_000404065.3. Taxonomy (NCBI): domain Eukaryota; kingdom Viridiplantae; phylum Streptophyta; class Pinopsida; order Pinales; family Pinaceae; genus Pinus; species Pinus taeda. The sequence goes on from APFE031087109.1 coordinate 17,898, forward strand.
GTGGCAAGGACTTCTTCTTCAACGAATGATACAACAACTTCTGTGGGAGTGGCTTTTGACTTCTTTGATGCATATGGAACATGTTGTATGTGTGCGATCATTCTGATTGCCTTCGCTAATTGGCGAGTGTTGGGTCGGATGGATCGAAGGTGTTGATATGGAATCTCGTGTTCAATCCTTGGAGGTGAGGTGTAACCAACTATAGAGTCACATGTAGGTGAGAGGGAGTGTGAGTTACTGCCTTGGCCAGATGGTTGATGAATGAGTGTGAGGGGACGTTCAACGTTATACAACTGGTTTCCCTCCTTCTAACGCCAGAAATGTTGATGGCATTGGACCTGCCAACATTCAGGGGATCACCCCAGTATGAAGTCCCAAATATACCACACACCATTTGGTGTGGGAGTCCCATCTAGTATGATGGCTCGATTTTCATCATCTCAAGGATTTGCGTTAACTCTTGCTTTTCAGGACAATATAGTGGTTGGCTTTGTCTCTAAGAAGTGAGGTTGACATGCTTGGTGAGTGTAAGTGTCACTTGTGTCAATGTTTCATTCACTGTAGAGGGAGAGGGTGGGAGTGAGCCCCAATTTGGTTTGGATGAAGTTCCAACTCAGCTAGGAACACATAACACAATAGGACGTGCACAAATTGCGGAGGAGCAGTCCACAAGGATGAGACAGTCACAACACACAAGGTAAGATAACATGTACATCACTGAGTGGATGAGTCCACACGAGTGCAAAAATTATTACCACAAGTCTTATGTGAAAGGTTGGTCTGATGTCCATGAGAGTTTTCTACATGGGCGAGACAATGTTAACAACATATACAACACATTCCCATTAATAGATTATGTATTACAACAAGTGAAATAGTTTAGATGTAGAACACAGGTTGAGCCAACATGCATCACAAATGTTAAATATCAGTATTACAATAATTAAAATACATGTGTGAAAATGTGTTAGCTTGTTAGCAGGCTTATGAATTAAGAGAAAGTTCCAAGACACATCGTTACACCATACATCACTAACCTCGTGTGAGGGGCATTGGAGCCACTACTTACTCCTTAAAGGAAAGAATATGGACTCTATTGGCTATGTGGGAGGAGCTAAGGTGAAAATTCCTTTGGATGTACAATTGAGGGGTAATTTATAGCCAAGGGTGAAAATGACCCTTATGGTTGTTCAACTACCCTCATGATTGTTTGACTTCCATGACTTTTTGACTTCACATCTCTTTATACAACAAGTGGGTCTCTTGCACTTCCACATTACATTACATTGATTGGAAAGATAGCCCATAGTATAGATGTGGGTGACATGACTCATGACAGGACTCGGCTTAACAATGTTGGTGCATCTATGCTGCTATTGGAGTCCATGTTGAGCTACAGTGTTGTTGAGTGATGGATGTCTTCAAGGTGTATCACAATTTCACCTCTGCATGGCAAAGTACGTGGAGAATTCAATGGTTGTTAGCTCGCTTGATGATGGTTTGGCACATTGTTCCTTGCTTGCATGTTGTGAAGCTTGAGAGGCTCATCTATTCGCGAAAGGTGCATGCTCATCCATTCCTCCATCCGTGAGAACAACTTGCATGTTTTCTCATTCATCCATCCATGAACACATATTTGCATGATTTTTCATTCGCGAGCATATCCCTTCACATGCATCGTTCATTTATCTATTGGTGGACCTGTCCTTCTGCATGTGCTCCCGTTCATTGATCCATTTCGTCATCCCGCCATGTTTGTTAGTGTGCATGTGCCTACAGTCACTCATCATGAGATGACATCAAATCAAAAAACCTCATAGTCTACCATGACACATGATCATTTCGAATGCAGTTGACCAAGTGAGGCAACGAGGTTGCATAGTGGGATGATGGCTTTGGGCACTATGAATGAAAACTGCAGACGAGTCACAAAGTGACGAAGATGAGAAATCGAAGTTAACAATGACTGTTCCCAGGGTCTGGCTCACTTGGAAGGAAAAATTACACAAATTTTGGGAGGGACAGTCCAGAATGCTGGAAGGCAAGGTAGGAAAAATCTGTGTAGTTTCTGAAACGAGTCGAAAGAAGGGGTTGGAGGGCCAAATTTGCGCAATTTTCTAGAGGAACAGGTTGAGCTGCAAGGAGGATGAACAGGAAGAAATTGCATAGTTTGGGGGGGAACTAGTCAAGAATATAAGGAGATTTGTGCACTTTTAGAATATAAGGAGAATTCTCTTATTCATGGTTGTAAATGCCCCATATTCTAGGTGAGTTTCTGAATTGTTGGTTTTCTTTTGCAAGTGTCATTTTTACTTCATTTTGCTCTTACATGTGTCATTTGAATTTCTCTATCTTTTGCAAGTGTCAATTTCTCTTTCTTTCATTCTTTCACGTGTCGCTTGCTTTTTCTATATGTTTGCATGTGTCGCATTTACTCATGCGTGTGAAATTTTTTCTTGTTTTGACACAACTTAGGAACACAATGGAACACCCTATAGAGGCAACTCTAGTGCATGATATTACACCAATTAATGTTATTTATCATTAGAACATGTGTTGTACACATTGTTATGCAATAGCTTACCTTTTGGTTGCAATCAACACTTCTTTCATAAAGGTACATCTTAAGTGTCGCACTTGGAGATAAGTGTTGCTCTATTGTCATCTAGATATATGCATGTCGATTTTGGGTACCATGTATATTCTTTCTATCTTCATTGTTATGTATATGTGTGTGATCATGTTCAAAACCTATCACATGCATTTATTCTCTTGTGTCATTGATCTCACACTTAGTAAATTTTGGAGTTCTTCCCTATCCTCACATCGTGCTCAACTTATGAGCACATTCAACTTCTAGCTAAAATACCAATGCACTTTGCATTCCTAAGCCACAATGATGAAGTAATTATCTCCTAGAAATGTGCGCTACACAATCCTTCAGGACAACCTCCTTCAGCTACATATTGAGAAAATTTTGAACTCAAGCCCTCAACCTTAGTTCTTACACTTTCCCACTACATAGTCCTTAATCTTTCTTACCTTCATTGCACACTATGTAGTCTTAGTGGAAAGTAAGATAAATTTTAATCCTTTTCACCCCTCGTGCAATACTTGTACCCTCCTCCTTAAGCACTATATATTGCATAGTCACAGTGTCCAAGCATGTCATTATTGTCTCATGAGGTTTCCCAATGCATAGTCCTTGATCAACCACGTCTTTTATTGTGTAGTGCAAGGTCTCAATGGACAATGGGGTTATCTCTAGACCCCTTCAAAAGCAAACTGTGTAATTCCTAGATCCTCCTCCTCATCCATTATGCACTGCATAGTTACGACACCTAATCTTGTTATCCTTTCCTCATAGACTTTCCAAATGCACAATCCATGTCTTGCATATCCCTTGCTATTGGATATTACAGAATCACAATTTCTATGACCTCACTCCCTACCTCCTAAGCATGCACACTATCCCACAACAAATTTTTTTATTTAATATAGGATAAGTGATTTTGAGACTTTTTTCGTATTTTCACGAGTGAAATTGATTTGTAGGTGTGATCAACCTATCATGGTAGGATGATGATCAAGGATCTCATCAAGAAAAGGTTACGAGAAGGACACTTGTGGAGATGAGACACAAAGGTGATATCATGTACAAGTAAAGGAATCTTGAATCACGATATAGAGATGAAAACTCACATTCACTTGGAAGGTTCCAATTCTTATGCTAACCCTTTGGAGGTGAAGATGAAGTACAAGCTAGATCTATCATGAAGGATCTAAGACATAGTAACAAATAGGACAACTTTGCATTAATACATTACAATGAAGTCTCATATCACAGTTGCCAAATCATGGCTTCTTAAATTGTCATCACAAAATTATTATTGTTATAAGGAATCTATGACTATGGACACAAGTATCTTCCCTAGGTGTGGTGGACTAACCTAGAACAATAAAAAGTAGGGAGTATAATGTCTTCCTTCAATTAGCAAGACAATGGGATGAAGCCTACTTTCAATTCGTTGCAAGATTCATTCCACTCTTAGCTTGTATGCTCCAATCCTATCTTTGATCACTATAATTAGAGCTTGCACAATCAAACAACACAAGCCAAATATCGATGAAATCTATGTAGCATCATCCAATCATTTCATTAAATATATCAACATGGTATGGAAATACATGAAATCGTAACATCACATATAAGAAAATAATCTACTTGTTGTATTAATATAAATGGAGAGAGTTACAACCAAATATAGAGTTGATCTTATAGAAGAGCTCCTCCAAGTTGACCTATCCTTGTAAAAAAGTGTATCTCTATGTCACCCTAATGCATGGAATAATTACTCTCTCACAATAGTAGCATGATGGTATAATCTTTCTCCAAAAGGAAAAACCTAGTTTGTAGATGACAGTAAATATAATGGAGAGGATGGTAGGTTAAGAATTTTTAAGGATTTACCAATATAAGGTTGATATCTAGTCTTCATGGGAGAATGAGCTCAAGGGATTAGGGGTGAAATCTCCAAGATAGGATAGGATAGGATTCGAGACTTTCATCCAAGCTAAATGGTTCTAAAAACTCCTGGAATCTTCTAGGTGAGGAAGCTTCATGATTCTTTTTATTCTTCCCGAATTTCTAGAATCAACACACCCCTAGCAAGGGGAAACATGTTGTTGATCATCACAATTCCATGGAGGGTAAACCTGTTAGTGGTCAGTGTAGGTCCAGAAAGGGTCAACTTGCTAGTGAACACGGTGTCCTAAAGGGCCAAGGTGCATTGGGCCTTAAAATCACTGAAATGAACCAATTAAAGGGAAAAACTCTGGGATTAGGGAGAGTCATGCTTAGGGATTTCTGCAACAGTTTAGGTCTAGGTACTCAATACCTATTGAGCTCATTCCCTTCTATTTTAGGATGTATTTATCTAAGAAGCTATTTCCACCACAAACGACCTTTTATTAGCATAAATACTTGTATTTTTGCTTCTGACTAGTAGGCTTTGATTAGTTGTTGAACCTCGGTCTACAATATTTGTCTTAAAACTAAAGTTGTAATGGATTTGGATCACCAATTATCCTACATACCTATGTAGTCTCCCATTTTAATCTAGATAATCTCCTGATTATACAACATGTATGATAGACTTATGAAGTCATGCTGAGGTAGCTAACTTGTAGTTGTTATTTCTATTCCATTTTTGTTTGGAGGTTCTGTAGAACCTTTTTTATATAAACCACATTAAAAAAAGAGGTTTTCATTTGTGAGTATGGGTATATTATTTTATAGTTCATGGTCAGTATGATGGTATTATACTATTTCACACCACGTAATGGTTATGCCACTCTCTAATATCTATTGAATTAATATTGTTTCATGTTGTTCACTAGTTACACTCTACATATTTCCTTGCATAGATATTTCCTTTAATTTTATTCAAATTTTTAGTTTTTATTCATATAAGTCCTTTGTTGACTCGCTCTAGAAGTACATGAGTTTAATGCATATTTTATTTTCCAATAGAAAGTTACTTTTCCCCTCTTTCTCGGTTAACCTGAATCCATGATTATTAAATTTTCTTTATACATCTCTTATATCTATAGCCTCTATCCTTATTTTCTTTGCTCCAACGAGTATCATACTTGTATTTTTAAATTCCCTATGGTTTCCAGCTACTACTTTAGTGACTGTTTCACCCATACCCTACTTGTATGATCAACAATTTTACCTTTGTACTTAAATTACCTTCCCATGGTTTCCACAAAATTTCATGTTCCCAATTACACTTCAATTTGGCATCTAGGAATCAAACCCCACTACGGTAATAATATTAACCATGTTCCACTCCCTTGTTTTTAATAGCATGACCACTACTTGTTGAGAATTTGTTGGGTGATTCTAATATCTTCACTTAATTCAAAAATGATTGATAAAATATAAAGCAACAAATATGTTTAATGCCTATAGTGTGAGTTTCCTAACTAGAAACAATGGCATGCTCCACAGTAAAATTACAAAAAGGTTATATAAATCTATGAATTTCTTATAATAACCCATGATAGCTTATGGAAACAATCTATGACCATTATATTTTAGAATCTATGACAATTTTATTTTAGGTTCCCCTCCCCATTTGTGACTTGCACAGAAAGCATGCATATGTGTAAACATTAGTTCTATCTATGAACCCCATAACATATAACTATTTTGTGAAATTATAAACCTAAATTGAAACCAATTCCATATGTATGCTAACTTGATGCTTTATTAAATGTTAACTTCTTAAACCAATATGCATGCACAAGTTATTATTACAGTTCATTACACTTTTCTTATTGTTCACATTGGAAAACCTTAAAATAAAATATATCTAATTTAACCAATGCATAATTCTATACACAGATATATATACATGCAATCATTTTCTATAAATACGACATATCTCTAATAACTGATAGTAGAAATTAATTTTCATAAACGCACTTTGAAACTTATTTGACAAGAGAATATTCCTTGGAAATTACTATGGGAAATGACACATTCCTCTAAAACAACAAGTTCCACACATCACAATTTGGATTTATTTCAATTCATTTTGAGTTTAACGGAAATTATATGCTTGGTACATGAATGCATGGAAAAATACATGGTTTGGGTTGTTGGAATTGGATGTCAAGGAATTAGAACAAGTGGTAGTATGCTAGTAAAGCATTCAGGATCAAGGCCATTGTGGGACACTGGTACCTAATAGTGTCCACTGATTTGCATGAGCATGCTATGAATGATATGATGGTTTTTTGGCAGGTATATGCCTTGGTTTTTGTACCTTCCAAAGTGAAGAAACATTTCCAAGGGATGGATCGTCCGAGATAAGGCATGATGGGGAACTGCGTTGTAGAGAAGGGAAGAATGAGAGTGGAGTGTTTTTGTCACTAGCATTAGTAGATGAAATCAGATGCACATTGGAGTGTGCCTTGGAACAATGAGATGGTACCTATTCAGTGAGAGGATAGGTGGCACGAGATTGTAACATTGGACATCAGATGCAGACTTTGAATTTGGCAGTCAATTTTGGACTTCCTGGGAAGGAGATGAATCCTGGTATTACTTTGAGGGTGGAGGTGTGAACCTCTATTCTCCCTTGTTGCAAATGCAGGCATCATATCTTTTTATTTCATGTTAGAGAAAATGTACATATATATATATCATTGCAAATACTATATCGAGCTAGACTTATAAATATCCATAGGTAGTATGATTATTTATTGGTTGAAGAAAATGTGAATAAGTATATGTGCTAGTTATTGTAAATACCATAGCTAGTTGTGTTATAAAGCTCTAGTAAATTGTATGATTATCACATCTTAAGTAGTGGTCATTGTAAATATTGCAACAAGTTGTGTTATAAAGCTCCATAGGAAGTGTGTTTTGTTTTTAGTGGTTGTTGCTTTATAGGTGTCATTAAACACCAAGGATTATGTTCCCCCAAGGGGGAGGGTTCTGTAACATCCCTGGTAAAAAGTTCATGTAGAACAATTATTAGACCAAGGTCATGGTACACTTATTCAAAGTTGAATGTTGGGAAAAAGATCCTAGTGGGTATTCATTTTAGTTATTATGGGTAGAGGAAATTGGCAAAGGCAAAGAGGCATTAATTGACATTTTATTTATGAAAATAATAGCAAATCTGAGAAAAGGAAGGTGAAAGGTTATTTCATGTGAGGAGGAAATTGAAGAAAAATAATGAAAAATGAAGAAAATAGAAGCTTCATTAATAAAAGGGCTTCTAAGGATCAGTTCACAAAATTCTTGATAGCTTTTCAGTGGAGCTCTCTCTACATTCTCTTTCTCACACTCTTACACACTGAGAGAATTCTTTGAGCAATCTAGCATTCGATCAAGGAAAGCGAAGGAGGGACATAGAAGGTAAGGGAAGAAAAGATAGAGTAAGGAAGAGTAGGATCAAATGACTACAATGGGATTTCTTGTATGTATCAAATTAAATGTGTGATATCCTTGCTTGATTTGGCATGCATGGTACATACATGTGTGTTGTTGGTTCTCTTGTTTTCATTGGCTTGTGTTTTTCCAGGTTTGATAGTGTTCTTCAACATTGCCTTGCCTTTTTTGGATACCCATGGTGTGGTATGTTCAACTGTATTTGGTTGAGCTGGACTCGAAGCTGAGTGGGGTGGTATTAGTTTTATTTACAAGGCCTAGAAATCTTGGAACGGGATACACAATAAAGCCTGATTGTGAACACCTATATTAATCACAGGATCCGTTGATTGGTGAATGGTGGGATACATGGTAAATATCAAAGGGGAATATCCTTGATTGGGCTTGGGAATCCCTTGATTGATGACAGTGGGATAAACAGTAAATCCTAGACGGTGGATACCTCATATATGTAGGAATCCCTAGAGTAGTAATGGCAAGATACATAGTAAAGTTGAGAGGTTGAGACAAATAAATTCTTCATGGTAGAGGTGGAGAGATCTGGAGGCATCCACACGTTTTAGGGCCTAGTTATCCAGTGGGGATTGCGATGAAGCCTAAGGAAGCCCTGGTTAGTTTTTCTGCGAGTCCTGCATTCATTCTTGGAATATGGAATGAGGGTGATAAGTTGAAGGAAATATTTGGTTCAACACAATTTATGGTCAGGCGGTACCTGGAATTCCTAGACTTGGTTGAATTTTTCATAGGTTAATAAGAGCTCATTTCTTCTTGTATTTGTTGTGTAAATGTACTGAATCATATGTGATTTTTATGGCGATTGTGTCTTTGTTATTTTTGTTGGTTATATGTTGGTTATCAGTATGTTTTATGACATACTTGATGTATGGATCTTATCATGTTCTGGTTAGGAAGTGAATATACAATGAATGTATGACCTAATAGATGATATTTCAACTATTGTGATAAGGAATCAATGTGTCTTAATGATTTTCAAATAAGTATGAGATCCTTATGCTCAGATCTATTGTTATGACCTGAAGATTACATATTTGTGACATGTATGATGAAACGTATGTCATGGATAGTAGGGCTTAGATATAATCTTTGTACCAATTATTGCATTAGTAGCCTTATTCCATTGTTGTTTATCATTTCTAGAAGTTTTATGAAGTTCTATCGGTGGCTTGAAACTAAACCATGAAAAGGTGGCTCAAAATGTAGAGTTGCTAGCACAAAACTGGCTGAAAAAGTCCATAGTTGTTGGTATACCTTGTTGTGGGAGTTACTAGAAGGCCTTAGTCCTTTTAGAGTGAGTGACTATTAACTAACTATTTAATGTACCGTATTATAGGAATGCGATATTATATAGAAATACAATATTCTAAGTATCTAAGAGGAAACCAAATATACTATATTGATGTTAACTATTCATATGAAGTGAAAACACTTATTGTTCTAGGATAAAGGTTTGTATGTGAGAGTACAATTGAAATATATCTAGCGATAATAAATAAACATTCCCTTCAACATTATTCATCCTTCCCAATGAAAGACTATAAAAATTGATTTATTCTTGACCATTATTTGTTCAACATTGACTAATGCAAGTTATAATGTTTACCTTTGGAAAAATATTTGGTTTTCAATGTTATAAAAAAAGTCATTTTTCCTATTTCAGAATTCACATAATACAATGCACAATACAACAACATGAGTATTTCGAGCATTTAAAATATTTGTAGAAAAGTTTTGTATTTCCAGTGGCGTTAATGGAAAAAGTTGCAAGTATCAGTAGCACAATATAACAGAATGTATACTTGGAACATCTAACAACTACACCAAAAACCTATGTCAACTATGTTAACAGATAAAGTTGCAATTAGTATAGGGTGTCTCCCCAACTTGCAACCTTCCATTGCATTTTGAATTTGAATTTATATTTCATGATTCAATACATATTTTTTATTTATAAAGAAACTTTAATGATAATAACCTCTTAAATACCTAAGAATATAATTGGATTGCTAACCAATCAATTTTCAATTTCTCAGTTGTTAAAATAGAGGAAGCTAGGATAATGGTAGTTAAGGTAATAAAAAATCATTTATCCTCAAACATTACAACATTCTAAAAGATGCTCCACATTTTCCTCCTTAGTAGCTAGTAATTTTGCGAGTAGTGTGACAAATTTCTTTCATGTTGTTCAGTCATTGCACTCTACATATTTCCTTGCATAGATATTTCCTTTAAATGTATTGAAATTTTTAGTGTTTATTCATATAAATCATCTGCTGACTTGATCTAGAAGTACATGAGTTTAATGAGTTTTCTGCTTTCCATCAGCAAGTTACATTTGTCGGCTTTCTGGGTTAAACTGACTCAATGATTATTCAATTCTCTTTACACATCTCTTATACCTTTGCTCCAACAAGTATCATACTTATTTATATTATGCTTTTTAAATTCACCATGGTTTCCAGGTACTATTTTGGTCATATATTCACCCATACCCTAGTTGGTGAAATGACTTTACCTATGTACTTAAATTACCTTCCAATGATTTCCACACAATTTCATGTTCCCAATTACACCTCAATTCGACATTTAAGAATAAAACCCCACTATGATAATAATATTTAACCAGGTTCCACTCCATTATTTTTCATAGCATGACTGCTACTTGTTGAACATTTATTGGGGGCTCCTAAGATCTTCACTTAATTAAAAAATGATTGATAAAATATCAAGGAACAAAGATTTTAATGCCTATATTGTGACTTTCCTAACTAGAAAATCTGCCTTGTTCCATTATAAAATTAAATAAAGGTTACATATGTCTATGAATTTCCTATAATAACCCATGATATCTGATACATACAATCTACGACCATTATATTTTAGGATCTATGACCATTATATTTCAGGTTACCCTCCCCATTGATGACATTTAGAGGAAGCATACGTAAGTGTAAACATCGATTCTATCTATGAACCCACAACATATAACTATGTTGTGCATTTATAAACCTAAATTCAAACCAATGCCATATGTATGTTGAATTAGTGCATTATTAATTGTTAACTTATTAAACCAATATGCATACACAAGTTATTATTATAATTCGTTGCATCTTTTCCTATTGTTAACATTTCCAATCGTTAAATTAGAATATATCTAATTTAACCAGTGCATAGTTCCAGATACGAATATATATACATGAAATAATTTTCTATAAATAAGACAGATCTCTTCTAAATAATAGTAGTAATTAATTTTCATAAATGCATTTTCAAACTTATCTTATAAGAGAATATTCCTTGGAAATTACTATGGGAAATGACACATTCCTCCTAAACAACAAATTGCACACCTTTCAACTTGGATTTATTTTAATAAATTTTGAAGCTAATGGAAATTATTTTCTTGGTACAGGAAAGCATGGAAAAGTGTCGGTTTGGGAGGTTGAAATTGGATGTCAAGGAATTCGAACAAGTGGGAGTATGTTGGTAAATCGTTCAAGAGCAGGGCCATTGTGGGGCATTCGTACCCAATATTGTCCATTTATTTCCATGAGCGTGCTATGATCAATATGATGGTTTTGAGGTAGGGATATTCCTTTGTTTTTGGACCTTGTAATGTGAGGAAACCTTTCAAAGTGATATATCTCTCGGGACAGTGAATTTCAAGGAACTTGGAAGGTAAGTGACTACACAAAAGGGGTGAACAAATTGACTGAGGAAATATGTGGTAGAGAAGGGAAGAATGATAATGGATTTATTTTAGTCAATAGCATTTCCAGATGGAACCAGATGCACATTGGAATGTGGCTTAGAAAAATGAGTTGGTAACTATTCACTGAGAGGATAAATGGTGTGGGATTGTAGTTGTGGACATTGGATGCAGATTTTGACTTTGGCAGTGGATTCTAAACTCCCTCAGAAGGAGGGGAATCTTGGTATTACTTTTAGGGTAGAAATGCAAGCCTCTAGATCCCCTTGCTCTGGATGCAGACATCGTATTCTTTTATTTGTTGGTTAGGGAAATATTTCATATGTGTATATATGTATATCATTGTAAATATTGTATCGAGCTACATTTATAAAGCTCCATAGATAGTATGATTATTTGTTGGTTGAAGAAAATGTGCATAAGTATATGTGGTGGTTATTGTAAATACTGTAGTGATTTGTGTTATAAATCTCCAGTAAACGGTATGATTTTCACATCTTTGGTAGTGGTCATTATAAATACTGCAACAAGTTGTGCTATCAAGATGCGTAGGAACTGCATCACTTTTAGAGTGGCTGCTGGTTTATAGGTGTCATTGAACACTGAGGATGATGTTCCCCGAATGGGAGGGTTCAGTAACATCCCTGGTAAAAAATTCATGTAAAAAAAATATATAAGACCAAGATCATGGGACACGTGTTCCAAGATCAATGTTGGGAAACAAATCCTAGTGGGTATTCCCCAATTCTCCTATATAGTTAGATAATTCCATACAAACCATCTATTCAACTCCTATCATGGGTGGGGCACCATCTACAACCACACATATGATGGGTGGCCATTTTTAAAACAATCCTCCGTGAAGTTTTTCTCACACATAGGAAACTTGTTACTCTACCTTGAAAAATTTGGATGGGATGTCTACATCCCAACCCTCATATATGAATCCTACACATGCAAACCATTAGTTCCATCTCCCTAGTCTACCCTAATTTAACCCTCTAATTCAACATCTTGTACAAAATGCAGGGGTCTATTTTGTCAATTCATTTTTCCCCCAATAGAAATAGGCATTTGAGAGACTCAAAAGTACAAGCCTCTTAACCAACCCAATATTGAGAAGAAGAAAGGAAATAATAAAAACATGGAATCAAGGACAAGGTGGAAAAACTTAAAAGAAAAACCCTTAAGGTGGGGAAAACCCCAAAACCAAAACCAAAATACTAATCAAGTTCCTAATAAATAACAATAATAATTCCTAATAGAACATTACATTAGCTTCCACAAAAATAATAATTATTAATAAAGAATATTAAGTTGTTGTGAACCCACTTCTAGTGAGGGATTATTAATTAATTTAGGCCTTATTAATTAATATGGATCCTTTTAGAATGAGTGACTCTTAAATAATTGTTTAATGGACCTTATTATCGGAATGAGATATTATATAGAAATACAATATCCTAAGTAAGGGGGTTATCTAAGAGGCTAAAAAACATAGTATTATATAGATGTTAGTTATTCATATGAAGTGAAAACACTTAATATTTTAAGATAAAATTTATATATGAAAGCACAATTGAAATATTTCTAGCTATAATAAAAAGCATTCCCTTCAACATTATTGGTCCCTCCTAGTGCAAGACTATAACAATTGATTTTTTGTTGACCACTATTTGTTGAACATTGTCCAATGCAAGTTATAATGTTTACCTTTGGAAAAATATTTGGTTTTCAATGTTATTAAAAAAGTCATTTTTCCTATTTTAGCATTCACATAATACAATTCACAATACAATACCATGAGTATTTCGAGCATTTAAAATCTTCGTAGAAAAGTTTTATATTTCCAGCGGTGTGAATGGAAAAAGTTGCAAGTGTCAGTAGCACAATAGAACACCACGTATACTTAGAACATCTAACAACTACACCAAAAAAGAACATTGACTATGTTAATAGATAATGTTGCACGTCCTACATCTAGTCACTGTCTGTCGGATCTCACGCTAAAGGTTATGATCCACCTACACATAGATCATGTACTGTCTAACCAACTATCGCCACGTGTCATACGATACCTCGCCACTCGGAGAGAAGACTGAAAAACTCATCTCTGTATGGATCCTCTAAGTCATGCCATCTCGTGCTATGAAACGCCGGTCAAGAGTACATCGAAACCATGATGAACATCAACGAGCAACACAGTATCCTCTCAACCCTGATGTTACGATGATGTCCCCCGACCTGTAACACCAAATGTTGCGGCTCAACCTACATATCCTGCCAAATTTAACGATGTTATATATGCATAAAACATATTTTACACTCAGTACCATATACATGTGATAGAGATATGAAATGACGCATAAAACTAAGAACTTAGTACTTATTGTCTGGTCCCCAGTGGAAGTGGTATGTCAGGTTCCGACTGATAGTTCATCCCGCTATAAGGGTAATTTTCAACGTAAAGGGGCATCTCATCATAATGTGTAAAAAACTTGTGTTGGAATACCCGTGTGAATCCCCTTCCTCCTCCTCTCTGTAGTAGTTGCCCCTAGCAGTGCATCTCGAGATCCTATGGGCCCCCATCTTAGATCTATACATGGGGACGGATAGTGGATATCTTCTGAAAGAAGAATTAACATAGTACTGTACCAAAAGTGTCGTCACGGTTCACTTGCCTCCTGCAAAGACTTAACTATCATTTCACTGACGAAAGCATCATCTGGGCCCACAAATAATAGGTCCTAGCCAAAACACTCTCAACTAACATCATCTGCCCACTAGTGATGTGGTAGAATGCCTGGCTACCTAGTACCCGTAGCATAGCTGTGGGAATAGCCTCTTTCTCCAGCCTCTCTAGATAAACAAGTGCAATAGTAGTGCCCTTCACATGAACACCACATTGACAATGGAACTCCACAAACTTAGTAATGTTTCTCCCTCAAAGGTAACACCGGATGAGTATCCCCCACCACTTTGAGAGGAGGTAGTTTGGGCATGAAGTAAATATCATATAATGTTAGATGAACCTTGTGCCCTGGCATGACAAAGACCTCCTTTTCTAGATCCCAATAACTCACAATTATAGATAGCCAGGGCTCACTTTCCCTTAGTAGTAGGTTCTTAACAAACTTGAGAACCCCATAACAAGCCAATGCCCCTCAAACACCCTAATCCCCTTGGATCTCGAATCGAAGAGTATGTAAGTCACATTCACATGAGTTGATTTTCAGCTCTGCCATGCTTGCAAAACACCACATGTCTTGTCAGTCCAGAGAAGAAAATAATGGTCTACAATGATCAGCTTACAACCCCCACCAGGCCAGCAGACCAACCCTTTCTCTAGCCCCAAATCATATTTTTCAGCCCAGAAAGTGCGAGCTCACAAGTTTCTAGTTGTTTCCTATGAGCTAGATGGTACTTCTAGGCCCAAAAAGTGTGATGCGACTAAGAGGGAGAGTAGGGGTCTCTCATGGAGCTATCAGATGCCAAAAATCAGGAAATAAACCACTAAAATTGAGGAGATGATTAAGGACACCTACTTGAAATTCGTAGATCCTGATTATGGCAGTTGGTTTATGTGTTGTGATCTCCAAAATATTTAGGGCGTTTTCCTCCTTTGCAAATTCAGCACAGCTCACTTACCAAATGAATCCAAATCGGAGGGAAAACGTCCTTTCATGGAAAAATCGTGAATTTTTCTATCGCCCATTGCGACCAGACCGTAGCTCAATTTCATGAACCATCAACACTATTGGAAAGCTCTCATTGATATCTATAATGGTTCTTGGTCATTCTTTGATGATTTGACACTTCCCTAGGAAGCCATTTTTCCAAGAATGGTCACATTATCGCCTCTCAAAATTGAATTTGTCATAAAGCGACACTTGTATTTTGAGGTCCACCTCCTCTTAATACTTTTCATAGAATATGTTGACTTTCATCAGAGTAACCATCATTGACTCATTTTTTCATGGTCCCCACCGAGCTTAGTCTGTGTGGTAGCATCATCTAGTTACCCTTGTCCAGAGCATCCATGATGAGTCACCTTTGCATTATTGGAGTATATTTCATGTCCCATTATATCATCTCATAGTATTCCATCCATCATTATATCTCGTTCATCCTATGTTTCTCATATCGGCCTTTAGACATATTGTCCCCCCCACCTCCGCAGTTGAGTCAGTCGCTGTCAGGTCAACCATGGAGTTTATGCTTTGACAAGGGAAGCCCTTTGTTTGCACCTCAGTCCCACATTCCCATTATCCCTATTGTCAGTCCATTAGTCACATTACTATTTCATGCTTTAATTGAGCATCCTCATTGCCTCACCTATCGCGGGTCCTATTTTGTCAACATCAACTCATTTATTCCATAAGAATAACCTAGAGGGATGTGTATCTTGGTTCCAACTCACATTCTTATTCGATCCCTTGGATCGAGTAGAGTGAATCATTATTTCCCTTTGACTTTGTTGTTTCTGTTCATGATTCATACACTTGATGGTTGAGTGATGCAGCAGATTGTACTAATGATTCCCGATTGTGTGTGAGATATTTTAGACCTCATGAGGAGGTGGCCCTTCAGGTAGCCCTGCACATGCCCGAATGCATTCCTATTATGCCACAACCTTATATGTAGCTTCACAGAGTTGATGGGTCCAGTCCCTAGCGATCACAATGTTCACAGCATGCATTTCTCCTCGAGATGATCCGTTCAGTTTTGTAGAGCCCTTCCTTTTTCAGGAGGGCTTCTCCAGTTGTTCTAGCCTCCCTTCCACCCATTTTTTGAGGGAAGGGCCTTTCTATCTCATGTACTCAGATATTATCATATTCATTCCTCGCTCATGTTTTTCCAGGTGCATTATGTATATCAAACATATTGCATTATTTTTTTGCTCTCTTATGCTAGCATGTCATGTACCATCCAACATGTACTTCATTACTCCATTTCACATTTCTAGGTGAACCATTATTTTTGTATCGAGTTATCTCGATGAGTATGGGTATGCCTCCCTTGCCTTATTGAGGACCAGTACACAACATAAAAGGAGACTTGCTTTAGTCTGGCCCCCTCTGTCCCTATCCTCTTTCAATTTAGCTTCATTGGTCTCTCTTTCTCTCTCTCTCTCTGACTCCCCTATGTTATTTGGTGATTGTGTATTTACAACGTACTTCAGTCATACGTTTCTCTCCTAACACTCATATGTTAGGGGGAAATTTTTTATCACCGAAAAGGTTATCATCTAGCCTAATTTACTAGATGGATGGATGTACATTGTGTAAAGCTAATTTTACCATAGTGAAATTACTTTCAATGTGAAAAATTACTAAATAAACCACCTTTGTTAAGTAATTTATAGTTAAACCCATAAATAATAATTAAATAAGTAACAGTTTATTTGATTTTCTTCTAGGAATAATTAATTAAACCATTGTTCAATTATTATTCCTTGTCATAATTGACCCAATCATGAAAAATAAATAGATAAAGAATTAACTAGCTTATTTTTCTCTAAGAATAATTAATTAATCACTAATTAATTATTTCTTTTGCTAAATTTAACTAAATCCCTTAGGAATAATTTAAAAAAACTTTATTCATTTATTATTCCTTAACTAATTCCTTAAGATGATAAAAAATCATTTATTTATTTATTATTTCTAAATAAAGTTTAAAAACATTTTCCCTCCCATTGAGGGGGACTGATAAAATTTATTTGTTCCTTTCACATGTGTTATAATAAAATTATTCTCTGTATATCTAATTTCCATTGGACAATTGGAGTTATTACTCTTTCTTTTTGCTATTTAACTATGATTATGGCATAGATTCATACTTTGACAGGTTTTGTTTCTATCAGTTGTTGCAGATCTACAATCATATTGTCAATATTGTTTGTCATCCACAATCTTAAGTTAGTTCTTTTCGTACTTCTTTGAGAAGAAAACACTAGAGCAAAGGTCTCTAGGGTGGTGTTGCTCTAGAGACGACCATGTGCCAAACAATTCTTTTCTCCATGATTGTCTTTACTGTCCACATACTCCTGACTATGCATCATCTGAGACTTGTCCTTGTGCTTCTTTTTTGTTCTTTGAGAGAAGGCCTCCCACGATGATTTGGCTGTGAGCTCCTCCACGTAGAAACTTTCATCAATCATCTCTCTATCAACCTGTTACATCAACTGCTCCACAATTCAATGCAATTGCAATATGAAACTCACAAGACACTGCCAACATGGACATTGGCATGAATTGGGTCAATACTTTATTGCAAAGTGATTGCCAACATTAGAACATACCTCATCACCCCAACTGCTCTTCGATTGAGGCTATTAACAAACCCATGTCCCTTGATTAATTCAATTTTAAGATTAACTAAAGGGCCACTAAGGCACAATTCACATAAAGCAAAGGAAAACCATTATTATAGAAATGTTAATGACCTAACTCAACCAAGGAAGCCTCTCGTAAGTAATAGAGAGCTATGTTAACTTACTTCTTCAGGGGGAAACCACTTAAAGAAAATTTGCATATAAAATAATAATTCCTAACAAAACATTACATTTATGTTCCACACAATTAATA
The DNA here is from genome assembly GCA_000404065.3 of Pinus taeda. Lineage (NCBI taxonomy): Eukaryota > Viridiplantae > Streptophyta > Pinopsida > Pinales > Pinaceae > Pinus > Pinus taeda. The sequence goes on from APFE031087109.1 coordinate 36,187, forward strand.
ACTATCAGTAAAGAATATCAAATAATTTTGATTTTTTCATCATTAACAAATAAGGTTTGTAATTATCGTAAATTAACACAACCATATAAATTAGATAATTGGATATAAATAAAAATGCTTAAAAAAAATCACGTAGTTAAGATCAAAATACTCATAAAAATAATTTACATAAAAATTTAATTTTAATAACAATAATAATAATAATGGTGCTTATAAAAATAAAGGTTAATTTATAAGTAAAAATCTATAATTTTAAAAAATATGTAACAAGACACTTAACTCAACAAAACATAAAAGGAATAAACTCTTACCTAAAACGTACATTTACGAGGGCATCTGAAACACATTTACGATTACCTCTTACCAAGATAGTTTGAAACACATTTAAGTTTACATGGTTAACATTGATATTTTGAAATGTTTAAATTTAAGTCAACAAGCTATACATTGAAACGTGCCATGTCACCATTTAGAACATGATGTATGAGGAGAATAAAACGAGTAATCTTTCTACTTTATAGCGTTTACGTTCTAGGTTACTATCTATAACATTATATGTGGAAAGAGTAAACTGAGAAAATTGCTGGTGGGTCGAAGTTTTGCAAGTTTTACAGGGTGACTTGTGAACACCTGAAGGTTTCCATTTACGATTCCAGTCTAAATTACGGCCCATCAAGATCCCAAAAAATGACTCACCTCTCTGTAATCATCTATATATGGATCCCTCTTCACAGAGATCCAGAGGGTGGAATTTTGTAACTTATAGAGAAGTGTTGTTGGTATTCTGGTGTACATTCACAGTGTTGGGTGATTTTTCTTTGCTTGAGGTGAAGAAGGGCTTCTTATCTAGAGGATGATGCTGGGTCAGAGCTGCTCATGGTTGTAATCCTCTTGCTACTTTTTATCTGAATAAAGCTATTCTTGTTTCCTCCCATATTCTCGTGTACTTGTTTATATATGCTTGTATATGGTTAATGTACATCTGATCTTGCATTATTTATGAATTTAGATCCTTGTTTCTTGCATAGTAGTATGTTGATGTGATTCTATAGGTCCTTTTGAAGCTGAGAAGACAAAGAGCGAGTGGCAAAACTCTATCAAGAAGGAGAGGGAATCGAACACAAGACTCAGGTTGGCCCTCTTGGTTCTCCTCTCATCTATTTTCGTAAAAGAAATCAATAGTAGAATTTGATTGTTTGTTACTAAGATAGCCACCCATCTTAGTGGGAATAGTAGCATCCGTGTGGAAACTATTCCTGTATAACAATGACCATTATATTTTAGGATCTATAACCATTATATTTCAGGTTACCCTCCCAATTTATGACTTTTAGAGAAAGCATGCGTCAGTGTAAACATCGATTCTATCTATGAACCCACAACATATAACTATGTTGTGCATTTATAAACCTAAATTCAAACTAATGCCATATGTATGCTGAATTAGTGCATTATTAATTGTTAACTTATTAAACCAATATGCATACACAAGTTATTATTATAATTCGTTGCATCTTTTCCTATTGTAAACATTGCCAATCCTTAAATTAGAATATATCTAATTTAACCAATGCATTGTTCCAGATACGAATATATATACATGAAATCATTTTCTATAAATAAGACAGATCTCTTCTAACTAATAGTAGTAATTAATTTTCATTAATGTATTTTCAAACTTATCTTATAGGAGAATATTCCTTGGAAATTGCTATGGGAAATGACACATTCCTCTTAAACAACAAGTTGCACACCTTGCAATTTGGATTTATTTTAATGAATTTTGAAGCTAATGGAAATTATTTTCGTGGTACAGGAAAGCGTGGAAAACTGTTCGGTTTGGGTGGTTGAAATTGGCTATCAAGGAATTCAAACAAGTGGGAGTATGTTGGTAAATCATTCAAGAGCAGGGCCATTGTGGGCCATTGGTACCCAATATTGTCCATTTATTTCCATGAGCGTGCTATGATCAATATGATGGTTTTGTGGTAGGGATGTTCTTTTGTTTTTCGACCTTCTAATATGAGGAAACCTTTCCAAGCGATGGATCTCTCGGGACAATGAATTTCAAGGAACTTGGAAGGTAAGTGACTACACAAAAGTGGTGAACAAATTGATTGAGGAAATATGTGGCAGATAAGGGAAGAGTGATAATGGATTTATTTTAGTCAATAGCATTTCCAGATGGAAACAGATGCACATTGGAGTGTGGCTTGGAAAAATGAGTTGGTAACTGTTCACTGAGAGGATAAGTGGTGTGGGATTGTAGTAGTGGATGTTGGATGCAGAATTTGACTTTAGCAGTGGATTCTATACGTCCTTGGAAGGAGGGGAACCTTAGTATTACTTTTAGGGTAGAAATGCGAGCCTCTAGATCCCCTTGTTGTGGATGCAGACATTGTATCGTTTTATTTGCTGGTTATGGAAATATTGCATATGTGTATATATGTATATCATTGTAAATATTGTATCGAGCTACAATTATAAAGCTCCATAGATAGTATGGTTATTTGTTGGTTGAAGAAAATGTGCATAAGTATATGTGGTGGTTATTGTAAATACTGTAGTGATTTGTGTTATAAATCTCTACTAAATGGTATGATTTTCATATCTTTAGTAGTGTTCATTATAAATACATCAACAAGTTGTGTTATCAATTTGCATAGGAATTGCATCGCTTTTATAGTGGTTGTTGGTTTATAGGTGTCACTGGACACTGAGGATGATGTTCCCCAAATGGGAGGGTCCAGTAACATCCCTGGTAAAAAAATCTTGTAACAAAAATATATAAGACCAAGATCATGGGACACGTATTCCAAGATCAATGTTGGGAAAGAAATCCTAGTGGGTATTCCCCAATTCTCCTATACAGTTAGATAATTCCATGCAAACCATCTATTCAACTCCTATAATGGGTAGGGCACTATCTACAACCACACATATGATGGGTGGGCATTTTTGAAACCGTCCTCCATCAAGTTTTTCTCCCACATAGGAAACTTGTTACTCTACATTTCAAAATTTGCATGGGATGTCTACATCCCAACCCTCATATCTAAATCCTACACATGGAAACCATTAGTTCCATCTCCCTAGTATACCCTAATTTAACCCTCTAATTCAACATCCTATGCAAAATTCAGGGGTTTATTTTGTCAATTCATTTTTCCCCCAATAGAAATAGGCATTTGAGAAACTCAACAAGGACAACCCTCTTAACCAACACAATATTGAGAAGAAGAAAGGAAATAATAAAAACATGGAATCAAGGACAAGGTGGAAAAACTTCTAAACAAAACCCTTAAGGTGGGGAAAGCCCCAAAACCAAAACCAAAATACTAATCAAGTTCCTAATAAATAACAATAATAATTCCTAATAGAACATTACATTAGCTTCCACAAAAATAATAATTATTAATAAAGAATATTAAATTGTTGTGAACCCACTTCTAGTGAGGGATAATTAATTAATTTAGGCCTTATTAATTATTATGGACCCTTTTAGAATGAGTGACTATTAAATAACTATTCAATGGACCTTATTATAGAAATGAGATATTATATAGAAATACAATATCCTAAGTAAGGGGGCTATCTAAGAGGCTAACAAACATAGTATTATATTGATGTTAGTTATTCATATGAAGTGAGAACACTTATTATTTTAAGATACAAGTTTATATATGAAAGAAGAATTGAAATATTTCTAGTTGTAATAAAAAGCATTCCCTTCAACATTATTGGTCCCTCCCAGTGCAAGACTATAACAATTGATTTTTTGTTGACCACTATTTGTTGAAAATTGTCCAATAAAAGTTATAATGTTTACCTTTGGAAAAATATTTGGTTTTCAATGTTATTAAAAAAGTCATTTTTCCTATTTTAGCATTCACATAATACAATTCACAATACAACACCATGAGTATTTCGAGCATTTAAAATCTTCATAGAAAAGTTTTATATTACCAGTGGTGTTAATGGAAAAAGTTGCAAGTGTCAGTAGCACAATAGAACACCACATATACTTGGAACATATAACAACTACACCAAAAAATAGTGTCGATTATGTTAACAGATAAAGTTGAACGTCCTACATCTAGTCACTGTCTGTCGGATCTGTTATAGACATTTTTGGGCACTACAACCCCAATCATAAATGTCCATATACTGAGGGCTCCTAAGTCCCTAAAAGTGTTGCTTCACTGCCTAAAGGAACAAGGTCAGCTGATTACGTCATCTCCTAGAAGTTCTCCACTAAAAACTACTCAGAAATGGTCAAAACTGGACCATACTGAATACCCAGTGCAGAGGGTGCGATGCATATCACCTTCCCAGTGTAAAACATGCGATGCATATTGAATGGACCCTTTGTAGGGTGCAATGGTCGAGAATGGAAAAATGGCAGGGACAATTTGCGAGGTGGAAGATCATGGAATCTTCGAGAAGCTTCCCCTCTAACACTTGCCTCTTTGTTTTTGACCAGGGATGAGTAAGAGATCATCATTCTCCAAGTGGAATCAAGAACCATCAGAGAGAGGACACTAATCAAGACCCCAAAAGATGACTCACCCCCCTACAATCATCTATATATGGATCCCTCATCACAGAGATCCATAGGCTGGAATCTTGTATCTTGTAGAGAAGTGTTGTTGGTTTTCTGGTGAAACTTCATAGTGTTGGGTGATCTAAGCTTTACTTGAGGTGAATAAAGGCTTTCTTGCTGGAGGATGATGCTGGTTCAGAACAATTGGCTGTAATCCTCTTGCTATTCTTGATATTAATAAAGCTATTCAAGTTTTCCTCCATATTCTTGTATGTTTGATTATATATGCATTTGTATGGTTAATACATATCTGGTCCTGTTTTATTTATGAATATAGATCTCTGTTCTTCGACAGTAGTATGCTGCTTTGATTCCATAGGTGCTCTTTGAAGCTGGGCAAACAAAGAAGAAGTGGCAAATATCTATCAGGAAGGAGAGGAATCAGGTAAGGAACCAAGTGCAAGACTAAGGTTGGTGTCCTTTGTTCCACTCTTATCTATTTTCATAAAGGAAAACGAAAGTAGTATTTACTTGTTTGTTTCTAAGATAGCTACCAGTCTTAGTGGGAATAACAGCTCCGAGTGGACACTATTCCCAGTAACAGTCATGTCTTACACTACCCATGTACTTATGTTTTCAGTTTAGTTTCTTTGGATTATCAGCTTCTGTTTGCTAACTTGTTTTCCTTTCACCTGCAAGGTAACCTCCTACAACTTGGTCTTCAACCAGTTCTTATGCTAACTTGGAGAATTACGTAGAACTAGAGGGAAACCAACCTTGCTCTCTGGAATTGGGCAATGCACCATGGCACCCAACATTACTCTCCAAAATTGCACAGAGCATGTAGGTTGCATTCCCCAAGAAAATTATGCAGATAAGCCCATCACAGGGCTTGCTCTTAGAACCTGTGCACTTCTAAATGGAAGCCTTGGCTTCAGTCCAAAAATTGTGTAGAGCTTAAGGGGTAGCTAGAGCCATTCAACCCATAAACTACACAAAATTCATCCCAAGGCTTGTTGTCTATTGCACATGCTCACAGGTTGATTGGTTCCCTCTAGGACCATGCAATCTTTCCTTGCATGCATAGATATCTTTTTCCATAAAGAGAAAAAAAGAAAAAATTATCCTTATGTTTTAGGGATTTGTTTTTAGTAGCTGGAGTTTACATGAAAAAGTCGTTTTAGAAACCTCCCACTAAGTGTCGCTTTTTCCTAGAATTGTGGCATGCACATCATAAGCCTCGATCTTGTCAAAACTATTTATTCAATGCCTCAAAGCCAATTCTTCACTTTTGATATTGGAGCTCCAACATTCCCAACGCATCTAGGAACCTTCGGCACACTCATCACAACCTTTCCTAGGTAAGTTTGTTTTCATGTCTTTTGCTGCTTTTCTATCGCATTTTGTATTTTGGTCTGTGTGAGTATTGTTTGCATGGTTTTGTTGAATTCCTACTATCATTTTAATGCATATTCACTTCTAGAAGCATCATTTCAAGTTTTGCATTATATTTCCTTTATGTGACATCCATGACAATGTTTTTGCACCAATAATCAATGTTTAGGCGACTCACTTCTCACACTTAGTTGTTTTACATCTTACTTAATCGTACACTTACTAATTTTGTGCATTTTCATTCACTAATTTATGCACCTAGATTCACACCTGAATTTAGTCCTTACCATTTCCAGTTGCTTATTGGTGGGTTTGAGTTGCATTGGCCCAAACCTTTCCTTGCCCATCTTGCACTGTTGTTGGCTTTGTGGGTCTTGACCTAGGTTCAGTGTTAGTTAGCCAAAGAAATCCCTACATTAATGACCCTTCCGGTAGCCCACAGAGTGCGGACCGAAGTCTCACTTGAAGCAGTATGGGGGGATGTTGGAACCAAGTTTTTTAACCCTGACATGGTCGGGATGTCAGTTTATACCCTCTGTTCCTACTTTCACGTAGGTCTCTAAGAATTAGGGCTCTATCAGTCTACCCTTTATTCTTCCCTTTAGTACCTCCATGAAGGTGTACGATTGATCTTCACACAGCATTAGACCGCGATCCATGTACTTTGGCGCTACTATGATAACGTAATGTACAGGTTTCCAAGTTATCTTAAGTGTTTTACTTATCTTACTAATAAACCACATTTAACACCACGTAAATAGATATTCTTACTTGCATTCAATTAACCAATACAGTCACATACATTCGCGCATCACATGATCATAGTAAATTAAACCCAAAATGCAATATAACCAGATGCATTAACAAGAAATAAATACATAGAATTTGTAGAATACTTCTCTTTATTGATATATTCAGTTTGATACAGATTCTATACACCCTACACACATAGCTACAGGGGTCCACGTATTTAGCTACAGACTTCCACCCTAGGCCTCTGCGCACTTAGCTACATAGCCTCTACCTACACTAAAACCTGAAACACTTAGACTTTTCTACCAAGACTCTTTGCTTCATTCTTCTCTATCTTCTAAAACTACTTAGAGCTTACTTACTTAGCTCATTTTATACAATCCCATGGTCGTAGACCATGGGTGGATATTTACAACTGACTTTACACTTTACAAAATAAGGGCGGACAACCCTTTATGACTCTTGACATGATCGCGCTCCGCGACAACAAAATGTGGAGACTTTACAACTTTATTACAAAATTGACCCAAAACATGGGCTTTTAGCCCCAAACCTCTCATTGGGGGAAGTTGTTCCCAATAGGACCCCAAAAAAAACATGGTGACTCTCCCTCGAGTCACTCTATGGGCACAAATATCTTGGCGTGAAGACCTCCTAGCTCAACCTGTATGACTGCAACCTCGACAGCTCACTGTGTAGTCGCCTGCTTCACTCTTTCAACCAACTACTTTATCGTTGGTCTTGAATTGTCGGCCTAAAGCTTCTGTTGAGTTGCTTGCAAATTAGCAAGCTTGCCTTTAATAGAGGCCATGACCCAATAAGCCTCATCTAGCCAGGGCTTCAATCGTGCCTTCAACACTGCCTCCTTATGCTATGTGGCATCTACCTATTCTTTCAACTACTTGGCCTCCTGCAGCTTTGCCAGTCTCTACATAAGACAGACGATTCACATTGTACCTTTTACTTTTTCATAGTGTTGCTGCAGTTCGCGCACTTCTGTCTCCGACCACTATACATTAGGGTCCTCTTGTAGGCTCGTGAGGACCTCGAACGATTACTCAAAAAGTTGTGTGTAGTCTGGTACTGCACTGTCTATCGTTGTTATCGCTTCTGTGATAGAGGTTGTGTTATCACTAAACCTTGACCTAATATGTTGCTGATTAGGAAGGCCTTGTGTAACTCTTTCAAACCTACTTTTGACTGAGGCTTAGCCTCCTCAACCTGAGAGGGCTCTCTCAAAGGCTTAATGATATTGATAATGGATTAGATGGCTAACTCTATTAAACAAATGAACAAGTATAAGAGGTTGAAACACAACTAGAATGTATCCATTGGGCTTATGGAGCCATATATGCTTCAGTAGTGATAGTAAGGTTAGATTTACATAGAAGTCAGAGCATCAAGAGTTCAATATATAAGTTAACACATAGAGACATGTAGGAAAACACAACCCATAAATGTATGAAGGAAGTTAGAGCATGTCAATGAGTTCTAAGTATCATACATTCATACTACTGCACATAAGGAAATAAGGAAAAACATAAGCAAGTCACCATTGAACTCCTTCTGAATCTTGAGAAGTAAAGCCAAAGTCTACATTCATAAAAACATAATCTTCTACAATGGCACAATATGAATCTTTCTCTAAAAATTTCCAACCCTTTGTACATTATAACTTCTCCTATATATAGAGCTCTTTACATAACTAATATTCCTCCTCCAGCATGAGGGGAATTCGAATTTTCCATTAGTGACACCTATTTTAACCATAAAACAACCCTTTAAATGCATTTGACAGCTAACTAGCAGTCCTAGAGACCTAATACAACTAGGAGTGTAACTCCTTATTATGATTACAATAACCTTATCTAAAAATTTAAAGCATTATTTGACAACTTGCAAACTCAAGAAGTCAAATTTGATGAGGCCTCCCACATTGTCACCTGACTGCTGATGACAAACCCTAGAAATTAGGGAACATGTTTCCTTGTTTTTAGGCTTAGGATCCTTGAAAGTTGGCACGTGGGACAGAGCCTTTATCTCCTCATCCATGACACATTTTTCAAAATTGAAGGAGTTTTTTTTATTCCATGCTATCTATAACAAAAAACTCTCTTGTTTTTTTAAAACACTTCTCCATTTGTCCAGAATCTATCCTTGAAAAACACATGTCAAACAAGAAAGATTCGTTCTCTGAAATTTGGGTTTCAATTAAATCTTAGTATCTCCCAACTAATAACACATATGAATAAAGTGAGATAGGTTATTATAGCTAGAGAGTTTATGAAGATAAACTCCTTCATAATTATAAAAAACCTTTTCCTGTAACCAGAAACTGATCTTGAAAAAGACTACTAAAACCAGAAGACAAAGCTTGACCTTTAATAGTTTCATAGCGCAAGTTTAACAATAAATTCCTCCCACCTAAGAATGAATATGAAGAATCTGAAAAAGTTTTTTGTAGCTTAGTATGTTAGGAAGAAAATCCTCTTTCAGTTTTCAAAATTGAATTCTCAGATGCTTAGGAAACCTTCTGGAATTTAACTAGTAAAAGCAGAAAACAGAGTTTTTTATGCTGAAACAGGCTTTTTTAGGGGTTTCATAGTGTGCTACGAAAACTCCTAGTTCAATGAAAATTTTGGGTTTTGCACTACAAAAACTACTAAGAAGTTTTGTAGTGCATGAAAACCTTAACACAAGCTTGACACATGGAATTTATGTGTGATGTGGGACCAGTGATAGGCAAGAACAAAGTATTGAACCTATTTGACCATACCAACAAGACTCTCTTTTAGATCTTAGACTGTAAAACAACCATGGAAAGACTAGACCAAGACTAACATCAATCCTTTGCAATCAAACTGATGTTAAAACACATGGTGAGGATTTTAGGTCATGGAATGAGGCTGTGAAACTTTCTTTTTTGGAAAAGAGAATGACACTTATTGAGATGAGATGACTCAAAACCTGTAAGACTATGACTAGAAACAAGGCAAACTTTTGAAATCTAAGAAACAAAAATTTTAGGGCGATAATAGGTTTCATGTTTCTCCTTTACTTTTGGTAGAGTTGAAGGATGGGACTTCAACTGTAGATCTGAAATCTGTAGGCTTGGCTCTAGATTAACCCTAGCCAACTCTGTGCGAGCATCAAGCACCCCTGTAGCAAGCTTGTGGATGCACACATCAACTGGCTTTTCCTCAAGAATTGCCAACTACAGGACCATTCGGCATGCCTCCTCCATCACCTAAACTAGGCACCTATTTTGATTGATCACCTCAATCACGACGGTGATGGTAGAGTCTCGCTGTAGGGACATATGTTCATTATGAATCCCCTGCTCATCAATCACCTATAAAGCATGGCGTTCATGGGCCCTCAAATCCATGATCACTCTATCTTGTAGTAGGTGGAGCACCTCACTAGGGAGCGCTACCAGGTTCAACCCCACTCCCTTGACGGTGCTAACAGTGGGCCTATTAGCTTCATTCTCTGCAGTTGATAGTCCATCTAGTAGCACTATCACACTAGAGACCTTCTCATGCAACATCTTAGCAGCTTGTGAAGTGCCGATAGTGAGGTTGGTGGAAATCATGCTAGCCTATGATGCATGGGTGTGTAGCTCCTGCAGACCTGTCTGGATGGTCCCCAAGAATAGCTATTACTACTGCTTGAAATGTTGTAGTGCCTTTGCAGTGACATCTTGCACCATGTCTCCAAGGTCATGCAAATCATCCTCTGTGAGGGTGATTGGGTCTAGTGATGCCTTAGTGGCCTTGGATTTCTTCCTTGACCCTCCATTCTCTTCTTCTCTTGGAAACTTAATAAGGGTGGACATTGCATGTGGCTCCATGGTGTGCTACTCTGTTTGCTCATCCTCTTCTTCCTCTGTCTTAGGCAAAGGCGACCTCGCGCTTTTGTCAGAGCCATGTCTTGTTTCACCTGTCTACTTTTCCGTATACAGGACAACATCACACTTCACCTAGGCCTTGTCAACATTCTCTTTCTTCCTCTTCTCGACTAGCTATGCCATCTTGACCTTGGCCTCCTTTTCGCATTGCGCAGTAGACTTAATTTCCCCTACCACCAAGTCTGAGGTACTGTGCCACTCTGTTGGCTAGTAATCAAGGACTGCATCAATTTCGTTGTTTGTTGCTAAGTAAGGCAAGTCATACGATGTCTATGCAGGGTCCTTCTGCACCTTGATTGACACATGGTGAAAGTCTGCTTTGAACTCTGCGTACCCCTACAAGTTGGCAAACAAAGTAGGTGACAATCGTGATTTGCGATTGATAGCCATGTAGATGTTAATTTCCATCAAGATCTAGAAGATCTTGTTGTCCTTGTTACCCTAAGCATCCTTGGTCACCCATAGCGAAGCATGCTTCACTGCTTCTAGTAGGTCTAGTTTGATCAAGGGGAATTGGCTATCTTCTGGCAGCTCCCATGCTACCAATATAATAGACAAAAAGAGCCATGCATAGTGGAAAGTCTTGCTAAGCTCTTGTGCCTCATGGCCGTTTGCAAGGATCTCACTACAAAGGTAGTGTGCACAATTGAACTGGAGTCCTTGGGTGCATTGGGTTGGAAGAGCAATGACTGGTGCCAAAACTTCACCTGTGCGACACTTCCTCATAACCTTTCTTGCCAAAATCTGCGTGGCCACCTTGACTGCAAGGTCAGTGATACTCAAGATGGCATAACCTCACAGCTTCTTCATGAGCTTGAATTTCTCCTTCATGGCCTCCGTGAGGGCTTGCTCGCCACTTTTGGTGCCAAACATCATGGCCCGATTTTCTCCTATGTAGGGCAGCCATGTGATCCTGTGGATCAATTTGTCAGTGATGGGTATTGGCTCCTCCAGCCATAGACACCCATCATTCACCAAGCATATCAGCTGCTTGATGACCAATATTGTAATGGGGGTACAGTTGTAGTGCAACACCCATAGCAAGTTGAGAAGACCTACCTTGTCTACTCCTCTAAGCCACTTTCACAGTTCCAATGTAGTCATCGTGGTTGTTGTGTCAATAATGTGGCACATTAGATGCTCTGTCACTAAGTGCGGGAACTTTTCATGGTCAGCTAAGTCCCAATATTCTAGTTTTCATAGAATAACCCACCCCAAGTGTGGTTCTTCAAAGAGAATCTCATTCAGTAGTAGAAGGGTTTGCAAGGGGACCTTGCTCTCATCAATGTCCTTTTGCATCTTGGTCTTACCCTTACGTTGAGGGATGTACTCGGGCAATTTAGTGATAGGATCAGCACCCTAGACTTCAACTTCCTCTACTTATACCCCCAAGTTCTCATCATCCATGGCGATGTCTTCAATTTCTTCCTCCTCTAGCTCCAAGTTAATGGCTTTGCCCTTTTGATGTGCAGTGGGCTTGTCCTTCGATGGGTTTCTTCTTAGTGACAAATGCACAAATATTGCAACTAGCTTGCCCTTTTTGTCCTTCGTACTCTCCTTAGTTGGGGTCAGATTCCGTCTAGGTGTCTATGGTGATTTTGGAACTTTAGCTAATACCTCTGCAACCTCTGGAGCAACTTCCTTTGTCTCCTTAACAACTTCTGGCATAGCCCCCTTGGATATCATTCCTTTGGTGTCCATAACTTCTTTGGGTGTCGACATGATGTTATTCAACAGTTCTTGTGTCTCCTTTGGTAATTGCTCAAATGCTGAACTGGCTAATAAAGCTTCGAAGTTCTCGTGGTTCATGTGTGCTTGAGAGCTCAACAACTTAATTTTCAAAATTCCAAGTGTTTTTCATTGGGAAACCACCTATAATTATAGGGAATTATGAATTCAAATCCAACCATTCCCCCCACATTCGGTCCATTAATGTCAGATTTGTGGCAGATTTCCAAGGATCTTACCCATAAAGTTTGTCTTAAATGTCGGCCACCCACTCCATTTGGCCGTATTTCTACCATCAAATCAGGAACACTGACTTTAATGGTCACTATCCTGCTGACCTGCACAATTTCTCCTTGGGTAGCATAGCTCCCTTCGTGCTATCGCAAACCCTGTGACATTTCCTCATCCCGCACAATCCTCCAATCGCGTAGTTCCCCAATGCGGGTAGTGTAGTTTATAGTCCCATGCCTCCTTTCAGCTGCTTAGAGTGCTAAGACTATGCAACCCTCATTTAGTCACCTGATTGGATTACCAGTGTATGGCTTCAATCAGCTACCATTCACCTTTCCAAGGAAGCGATCTCCATTCAATTTAACCAACTGCACTACTTCACTATCGGTAATCTCCTTAATGACATAGGGCCCTAATCAGTGCATTCTGAATTTCCCTGGAAATTTATCATACTTTTGGTCATAAAACAAAACTAGATCATTTACCTTAAAGGTGCGCAACTTAATGTGACGATCATGCCATGCTTTTCTGCACTGCTTTTGGACCTGTTGGTGAAATCCAACTAGAAGTCTCTCTTCCTCAAGCTTAGTAAGCTATGTGAGCCTCTCTTCTAGGGCTCTGCAATCTGTCGCAATCGTGAGTGTTGCTATGTGCAAAATAGGAACAATGTATTCCATGGGCATCACTGCTTCAGCACCATATACAAGCCTAAAGGGTGCCTGTCCACTCAACTTTTTTCATGTCGTCCAATAGGCCCATAGAACTGCAGGTATGTGTAGGTCCCAATCACTTTGCTGAGCATTGCAAATCTTGGTCAGTGCGTTCTCCAACACCTTATTGAATGCTTCCACTATCCCATTAGCCTGTGGGTGATAAGGCATGCTTTTATGCTGATATACCTGAAATTCCTCCATCAGCACACTAGTAGTTTCATTCAAAAAGTGTGTACTGCGATCACTCATCAAAATATTTGGACACCCAAATTATGTCAATACATACTCAAAGAGGAACTTTTCATTGGTTGCGCCTATGCAGTCCTTCATAGCCTATGCCTCTGACCATTGAGCCAAATACTCAGTCGTGGTGATAATGTATTGTGCTCCCATCTTCTTTCCTTGGGCCTGAATGGGTCCCACAAAGTCTATCACCCATTTATCAAAAGCTTGCAACATCATCTATCAATTTAGAGGCAACTCATCTCTCCAGGATGGCCTTCTAGTCCTTTGACACACATCATATGCCTTACAGTAAGTTTTTGAATCCTAATGGAGGGTTGGCCACCACAACCCTGTGTGTAGAATATCCTGCGTGATTGCTCTTCCTACATAATGGCCTTCTCTGGAACCCCCATGACAATCCATGAGGATACTTCTCCTTTCAAACTTTAGTACATATCATCATTATATCTCATCAGATCCCATTTTGTATAGATGCCTGACAATGATAGAAAAGTATGTCGTGCACACCACTAACTCCTTCTTTTATTGGATGGTGTAGCCTTCTGAGGAAGTTCCTATCATTAAGAAGTGTACGATATCTTCAAAGTGCCCATCTAAAATGCACACTACAAATAGCTACATGTCAGGCAATACCTCCTCCAAATTAGTGGGCTCTTCCCTCATTTTGATGTGCGACAGATGGTCTAGTTCTGCATTCAGTCATCCAGGATTCACAATAACCTCAAAATCATACTCCAAGAACAATAAGAACCACCTACAGATTCTGCCCCCCAAGACAAGCTTACTGACTAGGTATTTCAACATGGAATGATCCATATACATCTTAAAATGTCCACCTAGCAAATAGTGTCTAAACTTCTGGAGTGCGTATACCATGGATAACCTTTCATTCTCGGTAGTGGAATAGTTATTCTTAGCCTTGAATAACCTTCTGCTTGTGAATGCTATTAGATGGTCCAATTCTCCTCCACTGGCCTGTCTTAGTACTGCTCCCAGTGTTATACATGATGCGCCTACATGTATATGAAACTATTTCTTCCAATTTGGGAAGACAAAAATTGACACGGTGACCATTTTTCCTTTCAATATATCCAAGCTCTTCTAATAGTCCTCGTTCCAAAAGAATGTGACATCTTTTCCCAACAACTTCTCCACAGGTGCGTAGATATGGGCATAGCCATTGATAAAATTCCTGTAATACGCCATATGTCCTAAGGTTGCACACATCTGTTTCACACTCCTCGACACCTCCAAGTTAAGTATCACTGTGATCTTCATGGTATCTACAATTAGTACCTGTTTAAAAAACACATGACCCGACAGAGTCCCAAGGGGAACAAAAAACATGCATTTCTTCAGATTAAGCGCAATCTGGTACCTTCGACAAGTATCTAGAATTAGGCACAAACTTGCCACATGGCGTTTCACCAACCCAAACATAGTCCAGTCATCAAAGTACACCTTTAGAAACTTATGAATGAATTATTTGAATGCAGTAATGACTACTCGTGAAAAAATCATAGGTGCATTCTTCAATCCGAAATGCATTATAGTGTAATGAAAACATCCCCACTCAGTTGTGAAGGTCATCTTACTTCTATCCTTTGACACAATTTTGATTTGATGGTACCTAGAGAACTCGTCATTGAAGGAGTATGATTCCTATCCACCTACATTATCCAATACCTCATCAGTGAATGAAGTAGGGAAAGGATCATGTACGCAAGTGTCCTTCAAATTCCTAAGATCAATGCATATCCTTACTTCATCCTTCTTCTTCTTTTCCTATACCACCATTGGGCTCACCCAATTAGATTCTTCTATGGGATCAATGATACATGTTACGATCATCTTGTCTAGCTCTAAACGGACCTACTCCTTATACTTTGAATTGAGAGAGTAAGGTCTTTGCTTAATCAGCTTCATGTCAGGCTTTAACGTGATCTTCATAACACCCACATCTCCTATTATCCACTTTAGTCTGTAAACTTGGTAGGGAACAAATCATGGTACTCATGGAGAAATTTAGTGACCTTATCTACTGTCATGTCATCCCAGTAATCTCCAATATTCGTCAATTTTGGCTCCGCCTCTGTACCAATATTTACCTGTTTCGTTTTCAGTGGCACAGTTATATCAAGATTCTCAATCTACAATCCCTCAACCTCACGGTGACCCTCAGTTTCAAGGATATTAATCTTTCATGGGTCCTCATCTTCTTCTTCAGTAGTCATGTTATAGCATTCTATTGCATGGCTTAGCTGAGTATTCTAATCGGGTTGAATCATACCCAAAGGATCCAGTAGTATCCTAAAGATTGTTGTTTTAACTTCTTGTACCATGGCATATCTCTATTTCCAAGTACCAGTTCATTGGGATAACATCCAAGGTGTGACAGAACAAGTGCACCCATTCAGGCTAGGGCTTCGCTCAATAAGCCTTAGCCCATTTGACCATGTCTTTGCGCAGATTGTCCTTCCCATCATACTTATTTGTCATTCATACCTTTGGCTTCCCAAAGTGTGTTCTCATCATCCTCCTACACTCACGCCAATCATTAAAGCTACCCTTGTGCATACCCTACCATCCTGCGGGTGTAGTGTGCAGTGCCCAGTCCAAAGCCTAGAAGCATTGCTTTTTTGGTACCTCCCTCTTATATGCAATACATCTACATCATTCAGGGCATCATAAGTGGGAAAATTTCTTGCCTCTACCAGTACACAGTGCAACAACTAGGTCATCATGTTACAGGTCAATGTGGTTACTTCATGTAGTCGATTTCCTAGAGCTCTAATTCTTCATCAGAGTCTAAGGTGCAGGAACTCTCACGATCCCATGTAATTCGTCCATCCATTGTTGGATTCCCCAATATAGGTCTCACGCTATTATATTACATATGCAATCCAAATCGTCATCACTTTCGTAATCACAGACTGTTTAGTATAGTGCGATCCTTCAACGGGATCTAGGGCTACCATTACGTGGAGTGATTTCTTCTCAAATATCATCTTTTGCTTTATTAAGTTGGTTAACCACTCATGTTAGTAGCCTAATCAATGCCAAGGATCGTAGGGTAGGGGTTGCTTTTATCCACAATTTCTATCACTTCGAAGGCAGACAATGCACTCACACCCTTAGTATCTATAGTTACCCCTTGAAATTGTCCCATGCGGATGATATTCTACTAATTTTCCATCCTTAATTGAATTGGAGACCACTGTAGTGTAGGTCTTTCCATCCACTCCCAAGTCTTATTTGGTAAAACTTTTGCATCTAAACCCAAATCTAGAATAACATGATACATTTTGTATTCTCCTATCTGTGCATTCAGTCTCATTTTAATTCCTTTCCTTGCTTTATGCTTGCCAATCTTCCATACGATGCGCCATTCACCTGGAGTATTTCTGGCACATCTATTTATATGCTCATGTAACCCCTTCACATCCTTGCTATCACAAAATAGCTTCATGCAAGTCTCTAGAAGGGTCGTAAGCATAGAAGGGTACCTTTCCTGATCAGGCTTATCCTTTCTCCCTTAGGCAGCGGCCTCATCAAAGCTCTTCTTTGCTTCATGAATGTTTCATGTGCGCGCTCCAAATCAAATTCAACCTCCTTCACTGGAGCTCTGTGAACCCATGCATTATCTTCGGGTTGTTTCCCCTTATCATCTCCCATTGTAATTCCACTTCAGAGCACAATATTCACGTTCGGATCCTCTTCGCGAGGCTCATACCTCATCCTCTGTAGGTTCTGAATTGGCTGAGGTGGTAGCACCCCTTTTTCGTGTATCCTAGTTATCAGCGTAGGACAATTGTCTATCTCATGGTCAAACTAAGTGCAATATTTACATGATGGTCACATTAGGTTAGTGCATTCACAGGCATAGTGTCATAGTCCTCCATAATTGTAGCAGATTAGCTATCCCTGGCCCCTGCCAGGTCCTACTCTGCTTCGGCCTTGTTCGCACCCCTGAAAGCATGTTAGCGCCATCCCAGCACTGTAGTCAAGGGCCCACATTTCTACCTAAACCATAAAGGTGGGAGTTTTTTCCATCATCAATTCATAACTTATGTAGTTGCACTCATCATACCCTAGCAACATGTAGAAGTTGCAGAACAGTGGTGTTCGTACAAACTTATGTAGCAAATGATAGTTATCCATCGTATGGTTTCCTACTACTTGACATATAACACACCACAACGCAGGCCCCACGCTCAGTCCTGCTTGTTGGGTTGTGTTATATTATTTCCACATAGTTAAAAGGGGGTTTGAGGGGTACCCATAACCCCACTTTATGGGGTCTCGGGCAGCGCCCCAGAAAATTTTGGTTTTGGACCCTATGTTAGGTTGGGCGGACCCACCTATGGTTTTTTGCATGATTTTCGCATGTTTTTTGGACGCGATGGTTTTTGGTCCATGGTATTGGATGCTTCAGCATGTATAAATATGTATTGTAACAATGAAAGGAAAATAATGAAAAATCAAGTTGGTAGTCCCGGTTTTGGGATCCAGTGGGTAATCTCTGTGTATATGTTTTTTATGTGTTATGCTCTCACATTTTTATTTTTCCTATGATTTAGAATTCGTATGCAAGTAATTTCTATACGGGGTTTAAACCTACACTGCTTGGGCCTTCGGCCTCAAAGGCATTGGTTCTACTCCTATAATATAGTTTGCAAATACTGGGCAATGGTCTTTATCATGCCCCTGACATTTTACATTTTAGGCACCATACCTCTTCACACACCTCCAGTCGAATTGTTCTATCCTGCTTCAAACTTTGCATTTTAAGGCAAAGATTTTGCAACTGCACATGGATCTACTTAACACCCATATTCGGATATTGCATAAATGTTTCATGCAATCTCATTGCTATCTTCAAGCCCTCTACCTAAGTTGTAATCTTCTATTGTGATAATGCAACCCTTAGGTGAGGTAGGATCGAAGCCATGAACCATTTGTAGTGTTTTCCATCTGTTAATTTCATATTAGATTCACAGATATTACACTTCAACCTCTAATCCAATTCCCAAGGTTTCTCACCTAGTTTCATCATGATTTCCTTGAACCCCACAATCAACTTGCCTCAGATTTATGCCTAATGAACTCTTTATTCAACACGGTTGGGATCAATGCCAACCCAAAGATTGGGTTATCATTAGAGTACTTGATGTACAAAGTTAGCATGCGATCCTGCAAAGCACTAACCAAAGTTTCCATCTTCATGTGATCATCTATGATGACTTGAGCTTCCCATACAACTTTTATGACAAACCAAAACTAGTTTGGGTACTCATTTCCCAATCCCTTAAAAAAAGGTAGCTTCATTGAATTTTCTATGCTAAACTATGGTGGAGGTGGTGGTGGTATTGTTATAGAAATTTTTGGGCACTTCAACCCCAATCATAAATGTCCATAAACTGAGGGCTCCTATGTCCCTAAAGGTGTTGCTTCACTACCTAAAGGAACAAGGTCAACTGATTACATCATCTCCCAGAAGTTCTCCACTGAAAACTGCTCATAAATGGTCAAAACCGGACCATACTGAAAGCTCAATGCAGAGGGTGCAATGTGTATCACCTTCCTAGTGTACAAGGTGCGATGCATACTTATTTGCTCCTCTGTAGGGTGCGATGGTCGAGAATAGACAATTGGCAAGGACAAAAATGTGAGGTGGAAGATCATGGAATCTTCCAAAAGCTTCCTCTCTGACACTTTCCTCTCTATTTTCGACCAAGGATGAGTAAGCGATCATCATTCTCCAAGTGGAAGCAGGAACTATCTGAGAGAAGACACTAATCAAGATCCAAGAAGATGACTCACCTCTCTGTAATCATCTATATATGGATCCCTCATCAGAGAGATCCAGAGGCTGGAATTTTGTATCTTATAGAGAAGTGCTATTGGTTTCCTGGTGTACATTCATAGTGTTGGGTGATCTAAGCTTTGGTTGAGGTGAAGAAGGGCTTCCTAGCTGGAGGATGATGCTGGGTTAGAGCGCATGGTTGTAATCCTCTTGCTACTTTTCATCTTAATAAATCTATTCTTGTTTCCTTCCATATTCTTGTGTACTTGTTTATATATGTATTTATATGGTTAATACACATCTGATCCTGTATTATTTATGAATTTAGATCCTTGTTTCTTCGACAATAGTATGTTGCTATGATTCCATAGGTTCTTTTGAAGCTGGGTAGATAAAGAAGAAGCGGCGAAGCTCTATCAAGAAGGAGGGGAAATCAAATGCAAGACTTGGGTTGGTCTTCTTTGTTCTCCTCTTATCTATTTTCATAAAAGAAAACAATAGTAGACTTTGATTGTTTGTTTCTAAGATAGCCACCCATCTTAGTGGGAATAGCAGCATTCGAGTGGACACTATTCCCAGTAACAAAATGGCGACTCCGCTGGGGAGCGACTAGATTACTTGTTAGCCTATCTATCTTTGTTTATTTTATAAACTTATAGACGGAGTCTGAAGTCAAGCCAGCTAGCCTTCGAACTTCCTTTGTTATACAAATGCAAAGTAGATCAATGCTTCTTCAGTCTATCTCTGGGTTTTGTTTATGAATTAAACACTAGATCTGCAACAAATCTAATTGCCCTAAGTGGTGGCTCTAGTAACCTATTTAGATCACCCCTGTGTTTTACATACACTGAACTTTACTTACTCGGCCTAAAAACCTAAAATAGATTGCAAATTGTGAGTGAAAACCTGTTTGAAGTCTCACAATGCTACCATCGCACCCTACCTTCAAGGTAGTCTGTATGCATCGCACTTCCCAAGTGCAGTAGGTGCGCTGCATACTGGTTTCACTATGTAATAGGTGCGATGGTCAGGGAGGGTTAACTTTACCCTCAGACTGTGGTTTTTCTCACTATTTTCAGTCCTATTCAGGAGTTTTGTTGTCTATAGTCATTGTACTTCTGTGAAAACCCCCTTCTCTTGCATTATTCCGCCTCCTTAGTGCAAATAATTGTAAATGTTTTTATGTATTGTGCGTCGTTTTCAATTCTCTTTTGCAAAAAACTAGCATAGTCGAACTGTCGTCTCTCGATCTGAAAGTGTCGTAGATGTTGTTTTCAATTTTAGAAAACAATCCCATTGTTCTTGATAGTCAGTTATATAGTTACTATTGCATAGGATTTGAATTAGTAGTTTTAAAGTGTCGAAAAGCAATTTCCATTTCAAAATCGCAAAGTGTCTCTCTTGCTTTCACTTTGTTTTGAAAAAGAATTTTGTTGAGTACTTTCGCTTTAAACGTAATTCAGATTTGCACATAGCTTTCTTAACGTCATTCACACATTAAGAAGGCTGAAAACAAATAAATGCATGTGCATTTGCATTTTGATTGCTTGGCTTGATTTAGGACTGTGCATTTAGCGTGTGCTCTGTGCTCTGTGAAGAAAAGATTCTTGACTTTCTTCCCTTTAGTAGCTAGGATTTTCATTGCTGAAAGAAGATTAAACGTTTTTTTATCATCCTAGACTACATTTTAGGAATTATATACACATCACGTGGTGAACCTGAAAGGAAAATTATTAAGCAAGATCAACTTAAAATAAATTCAATGAATCTAACAATGCTTTGGAACTTAATGCACAACATCTAGAGGTCTAGGCTAGAGATGTACTCCAGTGTCGTAAAACCTGGTAACTGTTGTTTTCAGTGTTGGTTGGGTGATTCCTCCACTCTGAGATGGCAAGTGCCAGTACGAACTTGTGCTCCCACGTACCGTTGAGTATATATTGGGAGACCACAATAGGCTGCATCCTTTATCCTTAGGAAGCCGTGTCTGCCGCCCTATCGATCGCAATGCACCGAACACAGCATTCGGGAAGATTTGACTGCCGTACCTTAAAAAGTATTCTACAGTTTTGTGATTGGTTTGGTAATCCTCTTTGCCTAGATCTCTAGAGAAGTCCTTTTTTCTCCTTTTCAGACTCCTTAAAGGAAGAGGTCCTCTAAGCACTTGTCACTTCAGGCTCAATAAAAATCGAAGGCGACTAGAGTCATCTTTTGTTTTTTTCTTGACTCTTTAAAATTGAAAAAACAAGTTGTGTCAAAGCATCTAAAAATTTATTTTAATCAAAATAACGTCACAAATTCCCCCGTTGATCTTCAGGTTGAGAAAATGGAGTCTACCAACCAAGGATTTCCCCTTCGAGGAAATCCTAGTCCCTTCTCCTCTTGGGGAGATGTTGGTCCACCCCATATGGCCACTTTGTCACTTCCATGATTGACAATTGGTTTGCCTGTCTGGCTCTTCTCTAACTTTGTCGTTCAGAATCCCGTAATTCCTGAACAATCTAATTAGCAACTAGACGACACTAGAGTTTCCTCCCAAGCTTCTACTTCATCTCATTCTCCCTCTCCTCCTTCCTCTTCACTTGATAAAGCCGATAAAGCTAAAAATCAAGTAACTAAGAAGAAGAAGCAGAAAGAGAAAAAGGAAAAGAAGAAAAAGGAACCAAAATCGAAAGGGGGCAACCAAGCGTCGTCTAGCGAAAATTCTCACACTGTACTTTTGAAATTTAAATCTCCTTGTGTCATTTGCAATGGAGACCACTATCACTGAGATTGTCCCTACATCCCTGGGATCTTAAGGGACTGGTCTCCTCCTTTGCACAATCCGGAAGCGTCAACCTCTGGCGATCATGTTGAATGCTCACCATCAAACAGTGAAAGTGAAGCACATGGACAAAGAAGGAGTCCCAGATTTCCTTTTAAGTTGTGTGAAGGCAATCATGTCGTCCACCGTTGTCCCTTCCTTGACAAGGCTAAAAGAGTTTTGGATGATCGTCCGGTTTCACCGCTACGACTTCCTCCTAGATATAAAAAACTCTTTCCAAGTCCTCCACTGGTTAAAAATCTGGCCGGTCCGTCATTATGGTCAGCTGAAGCGTCTATCATTGAAAATGAACCCTCTGAATCCATACAAGATGAAAGTTAAGGGTCGATATGGTAGTTGACCCGGTCTTGCCTTCAGAGTGTTCATCTTCGAATGATATCGTCACTGCAGAGGAAGAGAAAGACACCGTTCAAATTCTTTTCATCAACATATACTTCGATGAACTTGGGGGCAGTCCTCTCGTTCCTTTATTGCAGGAAGGAAGTTCATCAGAGTCATATCCGACCATCTATTCGGTCCCACCACCAAGCAGCCTAGTCGTTTCCTTCGACTGTAATCTACTAGGCAGACCCCGTTTACCAGCTAGTGTACCATTCAGAATCATTGTACAAGCTTACAGAATGGTCATGATTGGTACCATCATCGATGAAGGGGATTCTGTGAGTATCCTTTCCTCAACTGCTTGGAAAGCGCTTGGTTCGCCATCGCTTTTGCCTAAAATGAGAAATATGATAGGCTTTGACAAGGGAACCAGTCGACCTTTAGGGATCCTTCTAAATGTGCCCATTACTTTGAGAAGGAAAACTATTCACATGAACATTATGGTAGTTCAAGGACCTTTAGATTATAATCTACTCCTTGGACGCGACTATATTTATTGCATGGGAGCCATTGTCTCCTCACTCTTTAGAGTAATGTGTTTTCCGCATGGAGGCAGAATGGTCAAGCTCGTAGACCAAATGTCATTCCCTGGTTCACACATCACAAATAGTCAAATTCCATCCCAAAATGGTCTTTTCATGCAAGAAATGTCTCATCGGTCTCCAGTCTGTCCACTTGATGAGTGTGAGTGATTCAGGAAGATGTGACTGAAACCCAGGGGGCATGCACCCTGGTCTGTTTCAGCAAGAAAACCTTGGGTATAGAGTGGATTTCCACGAGGGATATATGACTAGCCTGACAAACCTGTCCTGACAAAAAAAATGGGATCAAGCTGGAATAAGATACCTTCATTAAAGTTATGTGAGTGGAATGCGTCTGCGCCATTCACCTTTGTCTGTTTCGATAGACATCGCCGAGGAAGCATTTTATCTGCTACGTGGATAAAACTTTCTTGGTAACCTGGAAAATTTTCGCTATACATGGGGGCATGCAAACCTTTTCGCATGCAAGTAAAGAGCAGCTATTTATTTTTTAAATTTGTAGGACCTCTAACACTTTAAACCCGTAAGGCTAGTCATTTGCTAACTTGCATAAAGAAAGGATCCGTGGCAAAGCTTGAGAGATGTAAGCCACTTCAAAATAACATCTCGAATGAGACATTCTTATCATATGAGTGGTGAGCAATGTTGTCGCAGAGTTCGAGCTCATTAAAAATAAATCCTCCACAAGCAATTTTAGTGCATAGTTCAAGCTCGTTAAAAAATAAACATAAGTCATGAGCAAATGTTTCCCCCAACATTTAAGCTCATTAAAAAATGAACTGGTAAATAACCATTGTGAATGCCTTATCGCCAACTTTTGAGCCTTGGTCGTGTTCTCGCCATCACCTCCACTCTATTTTTAGCCGATTCATCACCCCCAATGATTGTTTACCCCTTCGAGGAACATCTGCGAAAGAGTGATTCTGTTAGCCATCCTTGTGACACTTCCGTGATTGGAAAATTCCAAATCTTACCTGGAATCAGCTGCTACCCAAAACCATCACTCATTCCTTGAAAATGAGTCTTCTTTAAGCTCTTTTCACCTGACTCGTAAAATATGAAAAGATTGCTGAGCGATTGGCCTCTCCGGCTCGTTAAAGGCATCGTAAGTGCTATCCCTCCTCTAGATTTTAATCTTTTTGGACCTGAGGGATTATTACACAAAAAGATCGAGCGCCTGTCTTGTTCGGCTCGTTAAAACTATCGAAAATTCATCCCTTTTGTATTATTTTACGCTTTTTTGGAATTAAGGGATTATATAACGAAAAAGAATCTTTGGAGTCTCCTTTTCGTTTCTTCCAGACTCTCTAAAATTGAAAGAAACCGAGTTATCTTTGTCGTTAAACTCGTTAAAAACTAATAGCAACAAACTCGTCCAAATGGACGAGAATGAGTTTCACTGTTGCTAGGCTCGCTAAAATATAGCGATAGGTTCGCCTAAAGGGCAGATTATAGAACAAGCATATGTTATCCTCCTCAAGCTTGACAAAAATAAAGAGGTACTAGTCAGCAATGACTGAGGAAAATTGGGAAGAAAACTTCAAGAAACTTTATTGGTAGCATGTCGCTCTTAAACATGACACTTTCCTTCCACGTCCATGCTGGGTTGGGTTGTTCCATTCACTGGTCATCACCATTGGTCTATCACACCATCCATATTTGGGGTTAAGGCTACCAATCCATCATCAGTTTCACTGATATGTTCAGGAGAAATCATTCAGACAAATCACCTGTGTCTCACCCACTACAATACATTCATGCTTCATTCCTTCATGACCGCCACCTGAACCCTGTATCGTCAATTTGTTTTCACCTCCAAAATCATTTGCTTCATTCCGTGTCGTTGATTTTGGATTCATTAAGGCCCTCCTGTGATGGGTCACTTCTTGTCGACATCAGCTCATTATCCAAGAAGTTGACTTAGGAACAACCCTTTTAGTACTTTGAAGCTTGCATGCCTTAATGGCAAGTTTCTCCGTTTCGGCAACAGGTTTACATCAATGGCCTTCGACCGAGAGATTTTACGTGGTGTTCGAAGCCAAGTCCTTTTTCACACCACGTGAATTGTACTATAGTGCCTTGAGGGTCATTATCATTATTGGTGATTCCTCTTGCACCTGTTAACAACTTACATCATTGGCTGGTAATCAAGCGATGTCTGTCCATGTTCAACTCCAGAACATTTTTCACATGGATCGACTTGTACTCTGAGTAAAGATTGAACGAGTTTTGAAGACCCCGGATCTAGTTTCATCCATCTAGTCTACAATATATTTAGGAATATAAAAACATCAAGTGTACATCATTTCCGAACAGATGATCATCCAAATCAAAGGATGATGAATCCATATCATCAGTCTGTCACACAAACGATTGTTTGTCCTATGTACATGAAAATGAATTTATAAAGCTGAGCACGGGAATTCCTGCCTCAACTAGATTATGAACAAATGTTGTCAAAATAATGTGTATTGTATCTTATTATAGGTCGCCTCCCAGCTCAGAAAAACTTCAGATCCTCATAGTAAAGAATTTCACCCGACATCAGAAAGATTAACGACCTCATGCTTTAGGGGGCAACTGTTATAGAAATTTTTGGGCACCTCAACCCCAATCATAAATGTCCATAAACTAAGGGATCCTAAGTCCCTCAAGGTGTTGCTTCACTACCTAAAGGAACAAGGTCAACTGATTGCATCATCTCCCAGAAGTTCTCCACTGAAAACTTCTCATAAATGGTCAAAATTGGATCATACTGAAAGCTCAATGCAGAGGGTGTGATGCATATCACCTTCCCAGTGTACAAGGTGCGATGCATACTAATTTTATCCTCTGTAGGGTGCGATGGTCGGGAATGGACAAATGGCAGGGAAAAAAATGCGAGGTGGAAGATCATGGAATCTTCCAGAAGCTTCCTCTCTGACACTTGCCTCTCTATTTTCGACCAAAGGATGAGTAAGAGATCATCATTGTCCAAGTGGAAGCAGGAACTATTAGAGAGAAGACACTAATCAAGATCCCAGAAGATGACTCACCTCTCCGTAATCATCTATATATGGATCCCTCATCATAGAGATCCAGAGGCTGGAATTTTGTATCTTATAGAGAAGTGTTGTTGGTTTTCTGGTGTACATTCATAATGTTGGGTGATCTAAGCTTTTCTTGAGGTGAAGAAGGGCTTCCCAGCTGGAGGATGATGCTGGGTCAGAGTGTATGGTTGTAATCCTCTTGCTACTTTTCTTCTTAATAAAGCTATTCTTGTTTCCTTCCATATTCTTGTGTACTTGTTTATATATGCATTTATATGGTTAGTACACCTCTGATCCTGTATTATTTATGAATTTAGATCCTTGTTTCTTCGATAGTAGTATGTTTCTGTGATTCCACAGGTTCTTTTGAAGCTGGGCAGACAAAGAAGAAGTGGCGAAGCTCTATCAAGAAGGAGAGGAAATCAAACACAAGACTCAGGTTGGTCTTCTTGGTTCTCCTCTTGTCTATTTTCATAAAAGAAAACAATTGTAGACTTTGATTGTATGTTTCTAAGATAGCCGCCCATCTTAGTGGGAATAGCAGCATCCGAGTGGACACTATTCCCGGTGACAGGTATAGGTGAAGTCATAGGTGATGGTGGTGAAGTTGAAGGTGGTGTACATGGAGGTGGAAATTATAGGAATCCCTGTCTTATTAACTGAACTGCACTTCGCAAAGAATCTTGTGTTATTCCCTCTTCATTAGCCAATGATAGTGAGATCAATGGGCTATATTTAGGACCCTTTCTTCCTTTGATTCTATAAGTATTTCCACATCCCATAGCTCTAAACATCAAGGTAGCTGCATAACCCATTTTTCGCACAATAACATCTAAATCCAAGTATTTAAAGACTTCAAGTACTTACCTCGTGGACCGTTGAAAAAGTGTCGCTCTACCTTGCTATAAATAACTGAGGTATTGACCATAAATTTAGTCATAAATCGTCCTATGATGCGATTGATAAAATGATCGACAGCTTGAGTGATCTTATCCTCAGAGGCTAGAAGTCTCTGTACTAGCTCCGGGGTCTAGACAATAGGATCGTTAAGTCTCCACCTTACTTGGCTATCTTCTAACTTCGCGATCCACTCATATAAATCAACTGGAAAGGAACAGAATAAGATCTCATGGATTTCTATATATAATTATCTTTCCAGCCATTGTTCCTTTATCAGTCGCAGATTTATGTTCTCTCGCACCATGAATTCATGGACCTTCCTGTCCAACTAGTCTTCTACCTATTTCTTAGTTGGATTCTAGTGATATGACATCACACATCTCTCATGCAGATTCCGGTCCCAGAAATGGAATCATTTTTTGCCTTTTTGGGGCCTATCCCAGGTTCAGTGTTAGTTAGCCAAACAAATCCCTACACTACTAGCCCTTTTGGCATCAGCCAGTGGAGCGCAGACCGAAGTCTCACCTAGAGCAATATGGGGGGATGCTGGAAGCCAGTTTTCACAGTTTTAGATGGTTGTGATGCTGTTTTATACACTCTTTTCCTACTTTCACGCAAGTCGCAAAGTCTTAGGGCCCTGTCAGTCTACCCTTTATTCTACTCTTCGATACCTCCGTGAAGGTGTATGATTGATCTTCATGCAGCCTTAGCCTGCGATACAGGTACTTTTGTGCTGCTATGACAGTGTATTTTATAGGTTTCCAAGTTATCTTAAGTGTTTTACTTATCTTACTAATCAACCACAATTAGCACAGCGTAAATAGACATTCTTACTTGTGTTCAATTAACCAATACAATCACATACATTCGCGCATCACATGAACATAGTAAATTAAGCCCAAAATGCAATATAGCCAGATGCATTAACAGGAAATAAATACATAGAATTTGTTGAATACTTTTCTTTATTGATATCTTCGATTTGATATAGACTCTATCTGCCCTATTGTTTTGGGAGGTTTTAGTGTCTATGCATAAATGCCTAAACCCCTAGACTAGTAGCTAAGTCTAGAACAACAGTGCAAAGAATTCTCTAGTTTTTCTATAACTAATAGATTAAATAAGATAGTAAAGAAGCCTACTTGGAGCTTTCGCTTACTCCTTATCTCCCTTGACCAATTCTATCGCTTCTTTCTATACTTAATCCACTTGAAAAGTACCAACACATATGCAAAAGACAAAAACCGATCAAAGTATATGATAATGATCTAGTGACTAAACATAAAATGGAATCAAGTTCATAATAGACATATGAAAGTGTCAATAAACAATATAAACATATGGAAAAAGCTTTGAACACTTTATTAGTAAAAGGAAGAGTTACAACCCAATTTTCTTGATTCAATGCCACTCCTCTAGTTCAATCCCATCCTCTAGTCATAACAAGCATGACATTTTGACATCATTAAAATACTTGAAACCAACTCAAGTCTCATACTAACAACATCTCCCTATAATTCAATGATTTCCAGCCCTTGATCACTTAGATGAGTGGTCCTTTTATAGGTGAGTGAAGGAAGTTATGCATAAATGGTGATAATGAATGCCCTCCCGAACTTAGGATTTAGTTCCATGGGGGAAGGGATAAAGGGATTGATGTTCCTTAACTTCTTCCCTCATCCAATTTCGAGCCCAAAGGAATGGATAGCCTTGGGAAACTTCTAGAGGCATCCTATGAATAAGAATATTCCAAACCCCAATGCATATTTCACTCAAATTCGCCCAGTGCATGCCAAAGAGGGCTCACTTGCACTACAATTCACCCTAGCAGTGTACCCGGATACACTACAATGCACCCTGATAAAGGCCTGTCTGTGTTGGTCTTCTTAGAGGCATTTTTTGGATGATTTCAGTCATGGAATCTCTTAGGAAGGAGGGATTCTGATGGTTGACTTCATAGGGCATGTAACAACTGAATTAGGGTTTGATGGGCCCTAATAGTACTGATCTGTAAGTCGGGGTTGATGTTCCCAAATGGATCTCTAACAGTTGACCCCTAAAGCATGAATTCGTAAATATGTTTGTTGAGTGAAATACTTTACTAAGTGGAGAGGAGGTTTCAAGGAGGAAGGTTAGCTGCATTAATGATAATACATATATCATGATAATGTGTTTTTCTTGTCATGAACTTGTTGAGGGAAGGCATACCCATGCTCAACTTATAAACTTTCATTACATGTACAAATATAGTCATCTACAGATATAGACCCATGAATGGATGTCCATGAATGTAAGGCCATTGTACATTTGATTTAGTACTCCTG
This sequence comes from Pinus taeda, assembly GCA_000404065.3. Lineage (NCBI taxonomy): Eukaryota > Viridiplantae > Streptophyta > Pinopsida > Pinales > Pinaceae > Pinus > Pinus taeda. The sequence continues at coordinate 65,512 of APFE031087109.1, forward strand.
AAAATATCACAACTCAGATGGATGAAACTAGATCCAGGATCTTCAATCTCATTCAATATTTCACTCAAGTACAAGTCTAACCATGTGAATAGATGATCTGAAGTCAAACATGGGAAGACATCGTCTGATTACCAGCCGATGATGTAAGATGTTAACAGACGTGAGAGGAATCATCGATAATGATAATGAACCTCAAGGTACTATAGTACATTTCGCATGGCATGAATAAATGATTTGATGTCAAACACCATACAAAGTCTTTCAGCCAAAGGCCAGTGATGTCAACCTATCGTCAGAAGTGAGAAACCTGTCATTGATATATGCAAGCCTCAAGGTACTAAAGGGGTGTTTCTAAGTCAAATTCTTGTATAATTTACTGATGTCGACAAGAAGAAACTCATCATAGGAGGGCCTTGATGTATCACGCATCAATGACATGAAATGAGGTAAATGATTTTGGAGATGAGAATCGACTAATGACAGAAGGTTCATGTTAAACAAAAATATCATCACCTTGATTATTTGTAGTCGGTGTAGGCCTATCATTACCTATACCAGCTTCCTAAGCAAGTCTTAAACCTCAGCTCTTCAAAAAAAGCTTGAGAAATGAGAGAAAGACATCAAAAAAGCAATGTAACTCTAGTTCCGCACTTTCTCTTACTTTTGCATGCGGGCCCGCACCTTTTGTTCAAGTTATATACGTACTTATACACTTGTATGTAAAGGGGAGGGTGTGTACCCATGTAAAAGTCAAAAGGCGCAATCTTTATCTTAAAAAACTCATCTTGGGTTAATTCTAGAGTTTTCTAGAAGCATTTGTTACGTGGATTGTTCACTCCAAGTGGTTCATGCATCCCATATAAGGAGGAACTAATCCCTTGTTGAGAGGAGCTATCCCTTTGAAGGAGGACTCTTATCCCTTTGAAGGAGGAGCTGGTAACTGATGTCCATTGCACTATAAATTGAGGCATTGGGTTAGTGGCCAGATAGGTTAGAAGCTGAACTTTTGAGGGTAAATGCTAGTGAAATCAAGACTTCCTATTTGAGCTTAAGAGGAGAGATCACATACCTTTTTGGCTTCATTAGGGAGTGAGTGATGATAGATTCGACCTTCGAAGGATCGACACAAATGTCATCTTTTGAAACTACAAATCCCAGTAATTGACCTGTTTCGATGCAAAACACGCACTTGTGGGGATTCAACCAGATTCGATAATGCCTACACCTCATGAAGATTGCTCGTAAATGGATAAGGTGATCAGCTCTATGTAAGGAATGAGCAGGCAAGTCATCGAGATAAGGTTGCACAATGTGTTTTATATCATGAAATGCGTAAGACATAGCCCTTTGAAAATTTGTGCCGGCATTCTTAAGGCCAAAAGGTAATTTGCAATAAGAAAATGTTCAATCCACATACGAGATACTTCCCTCATCGGGCGGAGGTTGTAAAAATCGTCAAAGGTTCCCAAACTCCTGCTGTCTTGAAGGATCCTTTTCCAGCTCAAGATAGTAAGATGATCGGTTCATCCTCTAGTGCCAATGAAGAACTTATCTTGATGATGTATCATGTAAGGATTGCGACTCGATCGTAAGATTATGGTAGTAAAATTCCTGTTGATGGAAAAGAAGCAAAATCTTCTCAGTCCAATCCATTAACCTTAGCTCTCGGTTCCAATCCACTACAGATCAAGAAACCTAACCCGAACTTAGTAATCAAACCACCTACTAAGGGTGTACTTCGAAGGTCTACTTTCAATCCACATCCAAGAGCAGCTCAGAATTACAACGTTGTTGAGGATTTAGCTGTTTCACCCTCAGTAATGTCGGCTTTGGAAGTGCTGCAATCATGTCCAGCACAGCGCAAATTACTTTTGTCGGCTATAGGAGCTGTTGACATTCAGAACCCGAACCTAATAATCTTTGATCTAGAAAATAGTGCACCACATCTCCCCCATCAAATGGCTGTCCAGATTCCAGTGATAGTAAAAAACAGACCTGTTCATAGGACTGTGATTGACGAGGGAGCTTCCACGTGCATTATGTTGATACAGTGTTGGAGATCTATTGGTTCTCCTTCACTCAATCAATCCCCGACAATTCTTAAGGCCTTTGATGGTCGTGGGTTTCATCCGTTTGGCATTCTACAGGATCTACCTATAGGGGTTGAAGGAAAAAACGTCAATCTAGATGTGGAGGTGGTTGATGCCCCTCTAGATTACAACCTTCTCTTGGGTCGTAGTTGGTCCTACGCTATGAGAGTGGTTGTCTCATCGGTCTTCTGGCTTATCAAGTTCCCTCATAATGGAAAGATCGTAACTATAGACCAGTTGTCATACTTTTCATCTGACCCAGCCTCTGCTGAGAGTATTCAGCACGTTGGCAAAGCGACGATCCCTTATAGGGATGTTGGTGTAGGGTTAGTTAAAGATTTCGGTTTACTGGGCACTTTTCCTTTCCCTCCTATCAACGCATCGTCTTCCACTGCAACAATTCATATGATTTCATCAAGAACCATCGTTGATGATGATCCTTGGATCATTCCTTTTGAAACTGAGTTAGACTCATTTGGTACTCTTATGCCTTTGAGTCCATATGAATTTGCATATCAAACTGTGCAGTCATTTTTTGACCCAATTTCAACCAAAATCGACTTAATGAACGAAGTCCATGAAGACTCATTTTCAACATAAACCTCAGAACTAGAAACATTTTCCAAACTTGTTCAATCCAATGAGAAAATTTGTGAAATCCTATGTGTTGATCAGTTACCATGGGAAGATCTACATCACAGATCTTCGTTCTTACCCGAGAGCGATCGTTTTGAAAATGATTTTTGATCAATCTTTACAGTTGAATATGTTAAGGACGCTCAGAATCCAGTGAAACATCCTGACTCTGAGTTAAATTTGGGAAATATTTCTAAAACCATTCCCATTGACATTTCAGTTAAGCCTAGAATAATTGAAAACGTTCATATAGGTGCCTCTTGTACGGACAATGAAATCAAAACATACAAGGCCCTATTTCAAGAATTTTGCGACGTGTTTGCCTGGTCCTATAAGGAAATGCCAGGAATCGATCCAACAATCATAATTCATGAAATTAAAACCTACCCGGACGCTAAACCCGTTCGGCAACGTTTACGTCAGATTCACCCGAGAAAAGCTACTGCGATTAAAGCATAAGTTGAAAAACTGTTGAAAGCAGGTTTCATTTATCCAATCCCATTAACGGATTGGGTATTGAATATTGTTCCTGTGAATAAAAAACAAGGGCCAATAAGAATCTGTATCGACTATAGGGATATTAATCGAGCATGTCCAAAAGGAAATTACCCTACACCCTATATCGATCAAATTGTTGATGATTGTGCCGGCAGTGAAATTTTCTCCTTTACGGATGGTTTTTCGGGCTACAATCAAATCAATATTCTGCCTACTGATCAACCAAAAACGACATTCATTTGTCCATGGGGAACATTTTCTTATTGCAAATTACCTTTTGGCCTTAAGAACGTCGGCGCAACTTTTCAAAGGGCTATGTCTTACGCTTTTCATGATATAAAACACATTGTGCAACCTTATCTCGATGACTTGCCTGCTCATTCCTTATATATAGCTGATCATCTTATCCATTTACGAGAAATCTTCATGAGGTGTAGGCATTATCGAATTCGGTTGAATCCCCACAAGTGTGTGTTTTGCATTGAAACAAGTCGATTACTAGGATTTGTAGTTTCAAAAGCCGGCATTCATGTCGATCCTTCGAAGGTCGAAGCTATCATCAAATTGCCTCCTCCTTTGAGTCTTCGCCAACTCCAAAGTTTGCAAGGGAAAGCAAACTTTTTACGTCGATTTATCCCTTACTACGTCGAGATTACAAAGGGTTCTACCCAGTTGCTGAAACAAAATGCTTCATTCTTTTGGGATGAGATAGCTCAGAAATCTTTTGATGCGTTAAAACATGCGTTGACCCATGCACCACTGTTGCATCCTCCCAACTACAAGCAGGACTACTACTTGTATCTCACCGCTTCCTATTCCACCATTGGAATGGTGTTAGTTCAGGAAGATGAATTCGGTACGGAACATGTGATATATTACCTTAGTCACACGTTGAATCCAACTGAGTTAAAATATTCACATGTGGAGAAGTTGTCATTGGCAGCTGTTCAAGCTGTCCAACGATTTCGTCATTACATTTTACTACGCAAAACTACAGTCATTTCTGATTCCAACCCCATGATCTACATTTTGACCAAACAATTGCTGGGGGGAAAGTACTCCAAATGGATTGTCATCTTGCAAGAGTTTGATTTGGAATTTGAAAAATCCAAGTCAAAGAAATCTTTAGTTTTTGTGGAACTTATATGTGACTTTCCCCGTGTTGATTCCGAAACTGTGGTTGAAGAGCCCATTGTGGACGAATCCTTGTTTCTGATCAGCACTTTAGATCCGTGGTATGGATATATCATCACTTATCTCCAAACCCAAACCTTTCAGCCTGATCTTTCACGATCTGACCGTCGAAAAGTCCAATTCCAATCCCAACAATTCAAAATTATTGGTGATACTCTTTATCGCCCAGGGGCAGACTCTATTTTTCGACGTTGTTTGACTCATGAGGAAGCTGAAAGGGTCTTAAATGACTGTCACTCTGGAGCATGTGGCGGTCATATGTCTGGGTATGCCACTGCCCAAAAGATATTG
>APFE031087109.1:98911-109196 GCA_000404065.3 Pinus taeda
TTACAAAAGGTATGTATTGCATCTTCATATTAGAACCAGATCAATTTTTATGGTATAAAGGGCTTTGTTCTCATAAACAACTTGTTACGTGGTCATTTTTCATGGAGGAAATGATAGCACATTATGAGGATACAAAGAGAAGCACCTTCTTTAGAGCAACACCAAAACAATTGAAAGAAAAAAGAGAAAAAGGGATTTGCTACAAAGTGGAAAGAAAAATTATGGCAACAAGGAAGTCTACCCCTCACAACTATAAATATGGAAGTGTTGTTTCTCCTAGCCTTCCACAACCTACAAGGGTTACACCACAAATTGGAAGAAAAAAGAGAAAAAGGGCTTCGTTACAATTGTGATAGCAAATGCACTAAAGGTCATAAGTGTGCTGAGAAGAAATTATTTTACATAGATTATGAAGATGAGGAAGTAAAGGATCAAGAAACATCAAAAGAAGAGGATATACGCCAGGGCCCCACCCCAGAGAAAGAAGAAATGAACCAGACCATATCTTGTAAAGCATTGGCAAGAATTACCACTCCTCAAACTCTCAAGATAGAAGGACATATCAAGAAGAAAAAGGTGCAAGAAGTGAAAGACCACATCAAGAAAGAAGAAATGAATCCAACCATATCTTGTAATTCATTGGTCGAAATTACCGCTCTTCAAACTATCAAGATAGAAGGACAGATCAAGAAGAAAAATGTTCAAGAAGTGAAATGATGCAGGAGCATCCAGCTCGCCATAACCGGGCAAAGTTTCAACTAGGTTTGAAGGTTATTGATCAATTGGATTATTTTATTTTTTACGTATTCATGAGATAGTTTTTTTTTAACTTGTTTCTTTTTACAGAGTTGGTGAATTCAGTCACATTTAGTTAAATTTCTAGAATTACTGTAGTTTGAACAATAGCTAGGGAATAGTTCGTTAAATTAGGAGAGAAATGACAAACTGCTCATACAAATCTTGTAATGTCAGATAAATATGGTTATCAACGATAACAAGATCTTTTTGTAACTAAATCCTATGGTAGTTTGATTAACTGTAAAATCAACTGAAATGGAAGGGCATAAAAGCCAAAATATAATAGAGGCAAAGGGTTCAACAATTTCAGAAGGAGAGAAATAAAACGAACAAGATACAAACATTAGTGTTCAGACTATTGTCCATCTGCAAACATTTTTATTGTTCATTCTAATATTAATTTTTATTATAGTTTGATAAAGTAACAAATCGAGAATGTCTGTGTAACACATTGTTCTACATCTTGAATATGAACACACAATTTATCTCCAACATTGGACGGATTTCCGCACACAGTCAAGCAAAGAACTGAGAGGGATAAAAAACTGAAGTACAAGATGAATAGTTGCACACAGGAAACGACCACAGTCAAATAATAGCACACAAAAAGCAACCACAGAACATAGGTAATTCTATTACGTTTTTTTTTTGAATTCCACTGAAAAATCAAAATTGATTGCCAAGCATTACTATTAATCATTATCAAATACAAAATACATGTATACGAAGGGTTCCATTCTCGTAAGAAAAATAATATTAAGTGTGTAACCGAAGTGGCGTTAGAACCAAAACCCTGGACAAGGGTTCAACCACAACCAACGACAACCATTTCAATTTAACAACTATTGTGGAAATCGAAAGCGGAAGACGCAACAAAGACAAGTTACAGACAATGACAAAAACTATAGACAACGTGCAACAACCGTGGCCATTAACCATTCAGAATAATAGACCGAAAAGCTTGAGAAGTCAGGCCTACCGAGAACCGGTTCACTGTGACAAAAGGGACTGGAGAACCCGCATGCTCAGGCCGCCACCAACAACCTGTAACCAGCAAATATCAAGCTAAGCTATAGGTGTGTTAAGGGAGAAACCCTTCAAATAATCAAACCATTGCATGCTGAAAAAAAAAATCATCATAACTACCTGAGCAAGCCGAGTTGAAATTGAGCCATAGCGACGTCCCAGACAAGTTGAATAGCTGGAGACCAAAGGAGCCAAGTGGGTAAGTAACAGTAACAAAAGCAGGACAGATTGAAGCAGGGACAGAGGACAATACCTGTTCAAGCCAACGAGCAACCGCCAACGTAACCCTGTGCTCAGAACAAACACCAACGCTCACAAAATGAATACCCATAGTAATAGAAAGCATGAGGTTTGAAACTAGATTTGAACCAAGAAACAAAAAGAGTTCAAAGAGTAAGCCCCAACGGCACCACATACACAGATCCATAATAAAACAATAAAGAAAATGAAAGGCAGCCCTGACTGAACCATATATGCAGGTTTGCATACAACAAATAAAAATACGACGAGCACATCCGAGGGGAAACCAAATACAGAGTGCATGCAGTCATAAAAAAAACAAAAACCAGAACTTACTAGGTTCGAATCAACAACACAGAGCCAAGCGACAATAGCATACGAGCAACACTTCCCATAAGTTGACAGCCAAATCGAGCGGAGGAGGGTTTGTGAACCATTATCAACCGAAGAAAAACAATATTCACCATTGCAAATAGAACATTATTCCATAGAGCAAACCCAGAAAACCCTCGCAGACATTCCCAGTGAAAAGAACAATCCAGAATAACCAAAAGGGTCGGTTGCTTGGCACAAAGAGCAAGTTGGAAACAGGATCGAGGTGTTAGGATGAGCCATAAATGCCGAATTAAACTCACAACTGCAACCCACTCTGAATAAATCTCCGCAAACGATCTCCACGTGAGGATACAACAGATATTTGTTGACACGTCATTACATACGGACGTGTGGAACTGTGGGTCCTTTGGGCTGGGTTACACCAGAGTGGTATTAGAGCATAGTTAAATAGATTGAGAAAAATGGACGTAGGGCAATGAGGACGAGGCCGAGGTGCTCGTAGAATGGTAGATGAAGTGTTACGAGAGGAACTCATAGTTCTTACTGCTCGTTTGGAAGTAGTAGAGGCAGGTAGGTGAAGAGATCCAGAAATGGGTGATGTAAGTGAAGAGGAAGTAAAAGTGGCAACAGATGGACCTGAAGGTGAATTCGGAGAGGTGAAATTGCTGAAGTCTGTTTTACTATCAAACAGTATACCTAAACCAGAACTCCCGACGTACGACGGTAGTTTGTCTATCAATGTTGTGTTGGATTGGATTAGCGAGATGGACAAGTATTTTGAGTGCGAGGAAGTTAGCGAAGACCTTAGAGTCAAATTCGCAACGACGAAGCTGAAAGGACATGCAACCCTGTGGTGGGATAGTGTTTAGAAGGAGAGGAAGAGGTTGAATAAAGCGCCGATTAAAACTTGGTCAAGAATGATGGCCAAGTTGAAGGGCAGATTTCTGCCAAGGGACTATCAAATTGCATTACATAGACAAGTACAGAATTTAAGGCAGAGAGGATTGACTGTAAAGGAGTGCACAGAGGAGTTCTACCGAGTGAATTTGCGAGCCGGATATACAGAAGATATTGTAGAAAGGACAGTCAGGTATGTTAATGGGCTGAGAATGGAAATTCTAGATGAAATAAGTAATTTGTCACCAAATAATACTGAGGAGGCATACCAGAGTGCAGTAAAAGCGGAGGAGAAAATTACCAGAAGGTAGAATGCTCGGAGAGGACGAGGATCCAGCAGAGGGAAAGGCCAGTCCTATGGCAGGGGCCAGACTGTTAATGGCAGTGAGGAAGCTAGCAGTTTGAAAACTTCAGGAACAACAGAAAAAGGAGACAATATGAGAGGTGGCAGATCGTCCCAGCGCGGCAAAGGAAATGGCCGAGGAAGAGGGGCTGGTTAGGGGCATTGCTCATTTGAGTGTCTAGAAGAAGATTCAGCTAGACAGCGGGGTGCGTATATGGTGCAACCGGAGGAAACAACAGCACTCCCTCAAGAGGCAGAGAATGCCCTAGAGACGGGAGAAGCTTTGGTGCTGCATAAGGTGCTATTGAAACCAGTCGACAAGAGTACCGAACAGACACAACAGAAACCTCTGTTCCGGACGATTTGAAAATCATAGGGTAAGTGTTGTAGAATGATAATTGACAGTGGAAGTACTGACAATTTAGTATCCACAGAAATGGTGGAAAAGTTGGGGTTGAAACGTCTAAAGCATCCCAGCCCATATAGAGTCTCATGGTTACAAAAGGGCCACCAATTACTGGTGGATGAGCAAAGCGAGGTTGAGTTTTAGATAGGCAAATATAAGGATAAGATTATCTATGACATCATGGCAATGGACGTATGTCACATATTGTTGGGCAGGACTTGGCAACATGATAGGAAGGTAACACACGATGGATTGATGAATTGTTATAAATTCGAGAAAGATGGGGTCAGGCATACCCTTGTGCCTCTCAAGGAAGAGAAAGGAGTAGCTGAAACAAGTGAAACCAAAGCATTGTTAGTGAGTTGAAAGCAGTTTTTAAAATAGGTAGAGGGCAGCAAAATAGGTTATGCGGTAGTCAAGAAAACAAGGACAGTTCTGTTACACACTGAGATATCAAATTTACACATAGAGATACAGCGAATGTTGGAAGAGTTTACAGACATAGTGGTGGATGACTTGCCCGATAAGTTGCCCCCCAGCCTGAGTATTAGTCATCAGATTGATTTTATACCCGGAGTTGAGCCCCAAGGATAATGAGGAAATCAGGAAACAGGTGCAAGAACTGTTAGACAAAGGTTTAATAAGGGAAAGCTTGAGCCCATGTGTTGTGCCAACAGTTCTCGCCCCCAAGAAGGGAGGAGAATGGTGGATGTGCATCGACTCAAGAGCCATCAATAAAATCACCATCCGGTACAGATTTTTGTTACTGCATATGGATGATATGATGGACTGTTTAAGTGGGGCGGCTTACTTCTCCAAGATAGATTTGAAAAGTGGGTATAATCAGATTCGGATACGGGAGGAGGACGAGTGGAAGACGGCCTTTAAAACAAATGAGGGGCTGTATGAGTGGCTGGTCATGCCATTTGGGTTGAGTAATGCACCCAGCACATTCATGAGGCTAATGAATGAGATGCTGAAGGAATATATTGGGAAATTTGTGATAGTTTATTTAGATGACATCCTTATTTTCAGTAGGATGAAAGAAGAACACTTTCGACATGTGTGCAAAGTGTTGGAGAGACTACAACAGAACAAACTACTAATAAACTTGAAGAAATGTACTTTTCTGCAGAGGGAATTAATTTATTTTGGGTTTGTGATAGCAGAAAACAAACTGAAGATGGACCCGGAGAAGGTAGTAGCAATAGTAAATTGGTTGTCTCCGAAAAATTTATTTGAGGTACGTAGTTTCCACGGATTGGCAAGTTTCTATAGGAAGTTTATTAAGAACTTCAGTGGGATTTGTGCACCCATTCTAGAAACCATCAAAAAGGCTAGCCAGCCTTTTCGGTGGACAGAAGCAGCGGAGAAAAGTTTTTAGTTATTGAAAAGGAAGATTACTGAGAGGCCGATCCTAAGGCTACCAGATTTTCAGAAATTGTTTCAAGTACATTTTGATGCTAGCGGGACATCAATCGGGGCTGTACTCAGTTAGGAGGACAGACCTGTGGCATTTTTCAGAGAAAAGCTGAATGAGAGTAGACATAAATACTCCTCATATGACAAAGAGTTTTATGCAGTTGTACAGGCCTTAAGACACTGGAGGCATTATTTTCTAGGGAATGAATTCGTGTTGCTTTCAGATAATTCTGCACTACAATATGTAATGCAACAACACAAACGCAACCATAAACATGCCAAATGGGTGGAGTATTTATAGGGTTTTAATTTCGTGCTGAAGCACATTAGTGGGCAAGCGAACAAGGTGGCCGACGCATTAAGTAGAAAAGCTCTACTTTTGCAGGAGAGTGTTGTACAAGTGTTGGGTTTTGAGCATTTACGGGACCTTTACCAGACGGATACAGATTTCAGAGAAGCCTATGAGGCATGCCAGAACCATTTGATAAGAGGTAAGAGTCCTTGGTTGGACTATAATATACAGGAAAAGTTTCTATTTAAAGGAGGACAACTGTGTATACCCAACTGTTCAATGAGGGAGAATATTATTCGCGAGAAACACAACGGGGGTTTGGCTAGACACTTCGGTATAGATAAGACCCTAGAACAACTTAGTCATTTCTATTTTTGGCCAAGAATGCGATGAGACGTACAATGTTTTGTGACTAAGTGTAAGGTGCGCCAATTGGCGAAGGGACATAGCCAGAACACGGGATTGTATACACCATTACCTGTCCCAAGCAAGCCATAGGATTCTGTCAGTCTAGATTTTGTTTTAGGACTACCAAAGACACAAAGAGGATATGATTCAGTAATGGTAGTGGTGAACAGGTTCTCAAAAATGGCACATTTTATACCTTGCCGGAAAACTAGTGATGCCACCCACGTGGCCCACTTGTTTTTCAATGAGATTGTCAGGTTACATGGATTACCAAAAACTATCCTTTGAGACAGGGACGTGAAGTTCAGGTGACATTTTTGGCATACCTTATGGAAAAAAATGAACACACACTTAAGCTACAGTTCTGTATATCACCCGCAAACCGACGGGTAGACAGAAGTTGTGAACAGGAGTTTGGGAAACCTGTTACGCAGCTTAGTTGAGGAGAATTCACGGATGTGGGATTGGGTGCTAGCGCAAGCAAACTTCGCCTACAATGACTCACCCAATCGTAGCACAGGTTTTAGTCCCTTTCAGATCCTATATGGCATGCACCCTCGCGGAGTGCAAGAGCTTCGGGATCTTGGCTTACAGGAACGATGAAGTGCGAACAGATAGGATTTTGCTAACGCAATGAGAGACTTACACGAACAGGTGAAGGCAAAGTTACAGGACAACAGCTTAAAATATAAACAACATGCAGATTTAAAGAGGAGGGAAGTTCAGTTTGAAGTGGGGGACGAAGTCCTTGCACACCTATGTAAAGAATGTTTCCCTAAGGGTACATACAATAAACTGAAGTAAAAAAAGACAGGGCCTTGTAAAGTCCTTCGGAAATTTTCAGCAAATGCCTATGAGATACAATTTCCACCTGGGATAGGCATTTCACCTATCTTTAACATAGCAGATTTGTTCCCGTAAACAGATGACCCTACAGAGGAAAAAAAATATGGACCCAGACAATCCACATAGAATACCCAGGAAGATGGAGAAACTTGGAAGAGACAGATGCCTTATGTTCAACCTCCTGAGATCGAAGGCATCCTCGAAACTCAGGTGGCTAGACGTACTCAGCGGAAGAAATACTTACAGTACCTGGTCAAGTGGAAGAACCGTCCGATTGAGGACAGCTCATGGCTTGACGCCAGGCAGATTGCACAAACAGGAACTTCGGTCGAGGAGCTCATGGATCGGAGTCATGATCTCTTTTTACCTCGGGAGGCTAATGCAGGAGCATCCAACTCGCCATAACCAGGCAAAGTCTCAATCAGGTTTGAAGGTTATTGATCAATTGGATTATTTTATTTTTTACGTATTCATGAGATAGTTTTTTTTAACATGTTTCCTTTTACAGAGTTGGTGAATTCAGTCACATTTAGTTAAATGGCTAGAATTATTGTAGTTCGAACAATAGCTAGGGAATAGTTCGTTAAATTAGGAGAGAAATGACAAACTGCTCATACAAATCTTGTAATGTCAGACAAATATGGTTATCAATGATAACAAGATCTTTTTGTAACTAAATCCTATGGCAGTTTGATTAACTGCAAAATCAACTGAAATGGAAGGGCATAAAAGCCAAAATGTAACAGAGGGAAAGGGTTTAGCAATTTCAGAAGGAGAGAAATAAAACGAACAAGATACAAACATTAGCGTTCAGACTATTGTCCATCTGCAAACATTTTCATTGTTCATTCTAATATTAATTTTTATTATAGTTTGATAAAGTAACAAATCGAGAATGTCTATGTAACACACTGTTCTACATCTTGAATATGAACACACAATTTATCTCCAACATTGGACAGATTTCCGCACACAGTCAAGCAAAGAACCGAAAGACATAAACAACTAAAGTACAAGACGAATAGTTGCACACAGGAAACGACCACTGTCAAATAATTGAACACAGAAAGCGACCACAGAATAGAGGTAATTCTGTTACGTATTTTTTTTTGAATTCCACTGAAAAATCTAAATTGATTGCCAAGCATTACTATTAATCATTATCAAATACAACATACATGTATACAAAGGGTTCCATTCCCGTAAGCAAAATAATATTAAGTGTGTAACTGAAGTGGCGTTACAACCAAAACCCTGGACGAGGGTTCAACCACAGCCAACGACAACCATTTCCATTTAACAACTATTATGGAAATCGAAAGCGGAAGATGCAGCAAAGACAAGTTACAGACAACGACAAAAACTACAGACAACCTACAGCGACTGTGGCCATTAACCATTCGGAATAATAGACCGAAAAGCTTGAGAAGTCAGGCCTACCGAGAATTGGTTCACTGTGACAAAAGGGACTGGAGAACTCGCGTTCTCATGCCGCCACCAACAACCTGTAACCAGAAAATATCAAGCTAAGCTACAGGTGTGTTAAGGGAGAAACCTTTCAAATAAGCAAACCATTGCATGTTGAAAAAAAAAATCATCATAATTACCTGAGTAAGTCGAGTCAAAATTGAGCCATAGCGACGTCCCAGACAAGTTGCATAGCTGGAGACCAAAGGAGCCAAGTGGGTAAGTAACAGTAACAGAAGCAGGACAAATTGAAGTAGGGACGGAGGACAATACCTGTTCGAGCCAACGAGCAACTGACAATGTAACCCTGTGCTCAGAACAAACACCAATGCTCACGGAATGAAAACCCAGAGTAACAGAAAGCGTGAGGTTTGAAACCAAATTTGAATCGAGAAACAACAAGAGTTCGAAGAGTAAGCCCCAACGACACCACATACACATATTCACAATAAAATGATAAAGAAAATGAAAGGCAGCCCTAACCGAACCATATACGCAGGTTTGCATACAGCAAATAAAAATACGACGGGCACATCTGATGGGAAACTAATTACAAAGCGCGTGCAGTCATAAAAAAAAAACAACAACCAGAACTTACCAGGTTCGAATCAACACCACAGAGCCGAGCGACAACAGCATACGAGCAACACTTCCCATAAGTTCACAGCCAAATCGAGCAGAGGAGGGTTCGTGAACCATTATCAACCGAAGACAACCAGTATTCACCATTGCAAACGGAACAGTATTCCACAGAGCAAATCGAGAAAACCCTCGGAGACATTCCCAGCGAAAAGAACAATCCAGAATAACCAAAAGGGTTGGTTGTTTGGCACAAAGAGCAAGTTGGAAACAGGATCGAGGCGTTAGGATGAGCCATAAATGCTGAATTAAACTCACAACTGCCACCCACTCTGAATAAATCTCCGCAGACGATCTCCATGTGAAGATACAACAGATATTTGTTGACACGTCATTACATACGGACATGTGGAATTGTGGGCCCTTTGGGATGGATTACACCATGAAAGATCACATCGAGCATTAAGAAATGAATCTGACCATATCTTGTAAAGGATTTGAAGAAATTACCACTCCCCAAACTCTAGAGATAGAAGGACATATCAAGAAGAAAAAGGTTTAAGGAGTGAAAGATCACATCAAGAATCAACAACAAGTTCTCCAACTTTTAAAGGATAATTCCATTTCGGTGCAAAATCGAATGAAACAACAGGTAGATCAACATCATAGTGAAATTTTTTTTGATGTAAGTGATTTGGTATTTTTACTGTTACATCTCAAGCAAGCTATTTATGAGAAGGAAATGTTGGCAATACTACATGCACTTAAAAAATGGCGACCTTACTGAATGAGAAGACTCTTCAAGGATGAGGATGTGGAAGCGTTGTTTTGTGCTATTTCTATTATCCAACCAGATTGGATAAACAAAGCAAGGGATGAATTGAAGAAGGATGAAAAAGTATCGCCACTTATTCAAAAGTTGCAAAAGATCCCAATTTAAACAATATTGCCAGAAATTGAAGAGGAAGGAAAAACCATATTTGAACCTGGAGCAGTCACAGAAACAAGAACCCGAAAGCTACAAAATCGATCAATTTCAGAGTATCTCATCAAGTGGAAGAATTTACCCACTGAAGATTCCACATGGGAGGACAATAATTTTATATAGAAGCATCAAGAACTACTCAAGCATTGAGGACAAAACTTTTTGAAGGAGAGGGGCATGTTAGGCCCCTATACTACTAATGTAACCCCTTATTGTTATTAGTACAACCCACTTATTATA
>APFE031087115.1:0-20246 GCA_000404065.3 Pinus taeda
AACATCAATGGGATACTCCCTCTTTTGGATGGGGTAGCTCCTCTCTTGAAGGGATAAGTTCCTCTATCATAGGGATGCATGAACCATCTGGAGGCACTCAATACACATCAAACACTCTTCTAGAAGGCTCTAGAAGTGACCACATGTAAGTTTTTTAAGATGAAACGCTCGCCTTTTGACCTTTACAGGGGTATGCACCCATCCCTTGACTTACAGAGCGTACAAGTACGCAGGTACAATGAGCTTGGGATGCGTACACGCAGGCAAGGTAGAGAGAACCTGCGTACCCAGAGATAAACATGTCTTTTAATGAATTTCTCTCTTTCTTGAAGTTTGACATGAAGAGCAAAGGTATAAGGCTTGACAAGGAGGATAATATGACTATTGATGGAGCCATATTAACTGCAGATAGTCATGGTGACAAATTTCAGTGTAACAATGTGAAACCAGCTTCCTTCACCTACAAGTACCTGCTTTCACTGTCATCAACTGTCAAGCTTCTTCAACCTTGAATCATCTTCAATACCACATGTACTTCATCATGAGCAACCTTGTTCTGATACCGACTGTCACGCACCTATCCCTATGGTAGTCTTTCAACCATACTTGGTGAGGTGGGGCACCACCGAACACTTTCTTTTCACCAATACTTATGTTCATGGACTACGCCTAACCATTAGTCTACTTAGTTTGTTTTTCGTAACCAAGTATTATTATGTTTCCTTTATACCAATGAACACCCATACACATTCATTATCATCAGTAATTATACATGAAGAACACAATTGCACAGTATAAAGGGAGGGGCAACTTCCTAAACAATGAGTTTGCCCGAATAATATATTATACAACTTTACAAAGCTTACAATACTTTACAAGTATACTTGGAAACACCAAGTTTCATACTTAGCCAATTTTACATCAACACCAAACCTTCGTGTGCCAACCAAGTTCCTTGTCCGAGTTGGGTGGGTGTGCCCTCACACGGACTGCCAACCGCACTCCTCAACCAAACTTCGTTCACCTTGCATGACATGCAGGCAACCTCACCCAAGTCACCCATTTACTTCTGCACGACCGGCGGGCGACCTCACCCATGTCACCACCCACTCACCAAAAAACTAGTGCCTTCACCCACGAGTCACCCATGTTCACCAACCGAACATTGGGCACTCTCATCCAAGTCACAACCGTGTCATTTGCCTTTGCCCGGCGGGCACGCTCACTTGAGGCTTACCTGTGCCTTCGTCCGAACGGTTGGCGCTCCTTGCCCATGCCTGCGCCTTTCACCCAACAACCAAGTCATTTGTGCATCCGTCGTGTGGCCTGCCCATGAGCAGGCGCATAGACCTGTGTCTCCACTCGGCCTCCTAACACTTCCTCACACCTTTTACTTGATGTTCGAATGAAGAGCGTTTGAATGCCTCCCGTTGCTCAAATCGTTTAGCAATATATATGTTTCATGAGCTATCATTCCACCCTTGGCTGACCTGCGTTTCTGCTATCCAGCCGACGCCTTCTATTGTTAACTTGCTTGGTTGTCTCATCAACAAATGCCTGAGTTACAATCCATCCATCATCGAATTTGATCGAATGAACCCCCAGCTCGTCCATTATAAATATATGACTTTGCATCTACACTTTCACATGCACGCATCCAATGTTTTTGGCTCTGCCATGTTTTGTTCAGTTGCACGCTTCTTTGCCTTCGCTAACTTGTCGCACTTGCTCGAAGGTGATGGCTTGGACTGTAGGTCCTTACACTGGTGGCCCAATGACTTGCTTGGGTGGTGAGGCTATTCTCGGAATCTCCCTGCCATCCCTTTAGGTCGTTGAGCTATTTGGGTGGGGCCGAGGGTAAGGTGATTCCCATAATCACCGCGCCACCCCCGTGAGCCGTTGGGCTACCATGGTGGGGCAGAGGGCAAGGTGATTCCCAGAATCACCCAGCCACCTGCATAGGCCGTTGGGCCGCTAGGTTGGGGTAGACACTGACTGCAACCCTCTGCCCCACCTTGGTGTCCCAATGGCTGACAGAGGTGGCAGAGTGATTCCCGTAATCACCTTGCCACCCCCATGGGCCGTTGGACCACCGAGGTGGGGCGAAGGCTATCTACAGCCCTCTGCCCCACCACGGAGGCCTAATAGCCTGCGGGGGTGGTGGGGTGATTCCCGAAAACACCCCACCACCCCCGTGGGCCATTAGGCCGTCAGGGTGGGGCGGAGGGAAGGGTGATTCCCATCATCACCCCCGCAAGCCATTGGGACACTGGGATGGGGAAGAGGGTGAGGTGATTCCTCAAAAGAACCCACGACACCTGCTATAAGGCCCATGAGTTGTAGGGCATTCAGGCGCGCGGGCGGTTGGACGAGCTACGGTGCGATGGAAAAACTCACGAGATGAAATGGTGAAAAATCCGAAGTTTTGGTGTTTGTACTGTGTGGGTGGTCCTGTATGACCCGATGAACGGGCAAGCCGATAGGCGAACCAACACACAGGTGGGAAATTCTACGCGAGCTAGTGGGTGAGCTGACTTAATAGTGGGTGGCCTCACGTGCGAAAGAAGAAGTAAGCCAAGAGATGTGTGATGGATGGGTAGGTCAGCGAGGCGTTTGAATTATGGGCGTTCAAGCATATAAGAAGGTTGAAGTTGGATGGTGGAGATCATCATTTGATCATTAAACCTTGGACATAGATCACTTGGACGAGCTAAGTGAAGAGCGAAGAAGTGGGAAAGTTTAGTGTGGATGTGCTCGCACAATGGGAAAAATGAGTGAAGGCGTCATGTAGAGCTGAATGATAGGCATACTGTTTAGGGCATTCATGCAAGGCTGAAGGACTAGCGACTCAGGTAGGGCGTCCATGTAGGGCTGAACGACGGGCGACCCAGGTTGGGCGTCGGGTGAATGAAGGTGTTTGGGTTGTGAACGGGAGGTACGACTAGCATGTGGAGGGTGCCTAGGTTGGGCGACACGGACACGAGGAGTGCACCCAAGTTGGGCAAATGACACAGAGGTGAAACGAAGTCCGACAGGTTGTGAACGAAGGCGACTGATGTGCGGATGTGTCGGGTAGGTGTGCACGGTGACACGGGTGGGCGCCCATGTTGGGCAAATAGCGCGACGAGCTAAACGAGCGTATTCAAGGGTGAATGAAGAGTTGGGCAGAATGTGCGGCGACCATTCGGAGTTACCGATGAAGCTGGGCAACCGAGTTTGCCAAAGTTAAAAATTTGGCTAATTATAAATTTGGGGTTTCCTCCAAGATTTAACTTATGTTATGAAAATTGAAGATTATATTATATATATATATATCTATATATATATATAGATATATATATATATATATATATATATATAGATATATATATAATATATATATATATATATATATATATATATAATATATATATATATATATATATATATATATTATTCATTCGGGTAGACTCACATCGGGGTGTTGCCCTTCGCTTTATACTATTATGCAATTGTTCATGTTATTGCTGTTATGATGAATGTTTATGTTTTTCATCGTGTATAAAGGATAAACTAATACTTGGTAATGGAAAATAAACTAAATACAAATGTTAGGCGTAGTCCATGATCATAAGTATTGGTGAAAAGAAAGTGGTCAGTGGTGTCGCACGTCACTATAGTGCGGTTGGAAGAGTACCACCAGTGTAGGGGGGTGACAGGTGGTATCAAAACTAGTGTGCTGAATCAAGGAGCTGATTTCGCAAGAAGGCTGAAGAATTGGTAGGGAGTTCAAGTTTTGTAGCTAACAGGTGGTACATCAGGGCGATTCAAGTGAATGGTGGAAGAAGTGTAAACATTTCGTGACAAGTTTAACAGAGGTGAAACTTCGTGCTTGGGCCAAAATGAACGACAAGATATGGCAAGTTTGGAAGAACGCGAAGGGAAGCTCTTGCTTACGTTATACAGGTTGAAGCAAATGAAAGAAGAGAACCCACAAATTTGAGATAAGCTTGAAGTTCTAGAAAATAATGTTGAAGATGAACTTTTTCAATTTGGTTGGGTAATGCAGCAGGATGAAGTTGCAAATTATGCGAACAAGGAAGATGAAGTCGTGATGATTGAGGATGTTGCAGATATGACAATGATGGAGGACGAACTTGAGATTGATCAAGTTGGACCAAGATCGTGCGGTTTGCAAACATGGACGGAGCCTCATGATGAAGTAAGTATTATTGATACTTGTGTTTTAGTTGAGCATTTGGTAGATGAACCGTATGTAGGGAAGAGAAAAATTAGTTTGCCAACGCAAGGGAGGATCTTACCATGGATGTCTACGATGAGACCTTGTATGGAGAGGTAAGAATCATTGACTATTACAAGACTTGTTGGGGTTGTTTGTGACCTTATGGTAGAAGGTACAAGGGCCCGTGACAAGGGAGGAACATGATGATCATTGGAGAGGATTGGGTCATGCTTTAGCCTCATGGAGAATTGGCTAAGTGCCTAGCATGACTCATGGACAGATTGGAGATGAGCACACACTTGAGTATGGTGATACTTGGGTGGACTTCTCATGGCCGAGACCAAGAGCAAGTCTTCGTGGAACCTTTAGTGGGGGAGCCATGGTGGAGAGACTCATATGATGATGATATGGTTGGGTGACCGAGTTCACTAGACCAGGATTTGCAGACTTGGACGGGGATGACCAATTGTTGTGATGAGTCTACTTAGTTGGAAAACATGGGCAACTTAGTCATGGACATCAGGTTGGAGACATGGAGCATGGTAGTCTGATGCAGGGACATTATGTAGGAGAACTTGTAGAGGTGTCACTTATGGGCATCCAATGAGGAGTGCCAAGGCAAACATGTTGTATAAGTGGACTTGCTGGTGTGACATGAAGGTGTTTTACTTATGAGCTGATGGGGATGCTATTCACTCTTGTATGACAAGGTCATGGACTTGGTTGGAGTTGGGAGTAGACTATCGAGCATTTCTACTACATGGAGGGCTGAGGCATCTTGCAAATACCTTTGGGCTGAGACTTGTATGCTTGCTAGGGTGTTGGTTGGAGATGACTCATGTAGCTCATGATGACATGAGGTTGTGACTTTTGAGGGCTTCATATATGGTGGACTTGGAGGATCTAATGCATTGAGGAGCTGAGGTCAAAGACTTTGACGTAGGATGGGGTGCATACTTTCAAGTACATGTATGGGCATGCTTGAAAGAGTCACTTGATGTGGAGGATCGATATGAGACACTTTGTAGTGATGGAGTTATGATGATGATGATGCTTTGGTGCCAATACTTGGGCATGGGTTGAGCCGAGACTTAACCACTTTGACACATGGGAGCTAATTGATCTGTGATCATGGGAAGCACATGGGAGACAAGATAGGTGTATACTTGTTTCTATGGCAGACTTGAGGGATGGCACATTGCAAAGGTGATTGAGGTTGCTTCATGGACTTGGATGTGGCACATCGAGAGTCGGGAGATGATCTCTTCACCTTGAGGAGATGGATGTTTTGCGGATAGATGATGATGTTGGATAGATGCAGTTGATTTCATACAGCACATTGGTAGCAAACATCATGGACAACATGTTGCAGATGAGATGGAGACTACTTCATGGACTTGAGCATGGCTTACACTTATATGGAGATGAATTCTTGATCGAGTTGATGATGTAACAAGATGTTCGAAGAAATGACTGATGATGGCATGAAGATGTGCATTATCATGAGTTGAGCATGACAATTGGACTAATCACCCAACTAGTTCAAGTCATGGGGACTAGTAGTGTGTAAAGATGTGTTAGCATTGTGTTGGAGTATCATGGCAGTAGCTTACACAATGACGATACAAGACGAGGTCGACATGATATGTTGTAGTAAGCATGTAGATTGACATGGAAGGACCAACCTTCCATGATGGGAGCAACATGTGGAGATTGTGATGAGGTTGCTGATGATCATGGATTGACGAGACATTCTGATGTATGACATATCGATGGAGTATATGACTTTGTATGGATATCTTGGCGATAGATGGTCGCCGAGATGAGAGATTTTCGAGGAAAACAATGATTTCTAGTAGGGGAGAATCTAAGGCCCACAGGTTGTAGGGCGTTCAGGCATGCGGGTAGTTGGACAAGCTGTGGTGTGATGGGAAAACTCACGAGATGAAACGGTGAAAAATGCAAAGTTTGGGTGTTTATACCATGTGGGTGGTCCCGGGTGACCTGACGAGTGGCAAGCCGATGGGCGAACTAACACACAATTGAGCAGTCTTGGGCGAGACGACTTAACAATGGGTGGGCCGACATGCGAAAGAAGAAGTAAGCTATTGGATGTGTGATGGATAGGCAGGTCGGCTGGATGTCTAAACAATGGACATTCAAGCGTATAGGAAGGTGGAAGTTGGATGGTGCAGATGTGCCTGCACGACGGGCAGAATGAGTGAAGGCATCATGTAGAGATGAATGACGGGTGGACCGTTCAGAGTGTTCGTTTAGGGTTGAACAATGGGCGACCAGGGTAGGGCATCCATGCAAGGCTGAATGACGAGCAACTCGGGTAGGGAGTCCGTGTAGGGCTAAACGACGAGCGACCCAGATTGGGCACTAGGTGAAGAAAGGTGTTTGGGTTGTGAATGGGAGGTGCGACTAGCATGCGGAGGGCACCCAGGTTGTGCGACATGGACACGAGGAGCATGCCCAAGTTGGGCAAATGACACAGACGTAGGTGTTCATGGTGACATGAGTGGGTGTCCAAGTTGAGCACGTTCATAGGTGAATGAATAGTTGGGCAGAACATGTGCTGACCATTTGGAGGTGCTGATGAGGTTGGGCAACCAAGTTTGCCAAAGTTGAAAATTTGGCTAAGTGTAAATTTGGGGTTTCCTCCAAGATTTAACTTATGTTATGAAAATTGTAGATTATATATATATATATATATATATATATATATATATATATATATATATATATATATATATATATATATATATATATATATTATATATATATATTGATTCGGCAAACTCACATCAGGGAGTTGCCCCTCCCTTTATATTGTTGTGCAATTGTTCATGTTATTGTTGTTATGATGAATGTTTATGGTTTTCAAAGTAATACTTGATAACGGAAAATAAACTAAGTACGAATGTTATGCATAGTCCACGATCATAAGTATTAACGAAAAGAAAGTGGTCGGTGGTGCCGCACCTCACTATAGTGCAGTTGGAAGAGTACTGCCAGTGTAGGGGCATGATACCCATGGGCCGTTAGGTTGCCAGGGTGTGGTGGAGGCTGTCCGCAACACTTTTCCTAGCCTCGGTGGCCCAACGGCCCACCGGGGTAGCAGGGTGATTACCACAATCTCCCTACCACCCCAGCTGGTCGTTGAGCTGTTAGGATGGGGTGAAGGGTGGGTTGATTCTCAGAATCACCCCACCACCGTCGTGGGTTGTTAGGCCGCTGGGGTGGGGCAGAGGGCGAGGTGATTCCTTGAATCACTCTACCACCCCCACAGGCCTTTGGGCCGTCGGGGTGGGGCGGAGGACAGGGTGATTCCTGTAATCACCCCACCACCCCCGTGGGCCGTTGGGCCGCATGGGTGAGGCAGAGGGTGGGGTGATTCCCGGAATCACCACGCCACACCCGTGAGGTGTTGGACTGTCGGGGTGGGGCAGAGAACAGGTGATTCTTGGAATCACCTCGCCACCCCTGCAGGTCATTGGGCCATCGTGGTTGAGAAGAGGGTGGGGTGATTCCTAGAATCAACCTGCCATGCCCATGAGCTATTACGCCATTGGGGTGGGACAGAGGGTGGGGTGATTTCTAGAATCACCCTACCACCCTCACGGGTAGCTCGACCACTAGGGTAGGGTGGAGGGCGAGGTGATTCTCGAAATCACCACACCACTCCTGCAAACCGTTGGGTCGCTAGGGTGGGGTAGAAGGCGGGGTGATTCCCGGAATCACCCCACCACCCCCTCAGGCCGTTGGGCCACCAGGGTGGGATGGAGGGTAGGGTGATTCGAGGAATCATCCCCCCACCCCCGCAAGTTGTTGGGCCACCGAGGTTGGGTGGAGGGCGGGGTGATTCCCGAAACCACCCCACCACCCCTCCGAGCCGTTACGCCGCCCAGGTGTGGCAGAGGGCGGGGTGATTCTCGAAATCACCTCACCCCCCCCATGGGCCTTTCGGCCATTGGGGTGGGGCAGAGCGTGAGCCGTTGCATGGATAGGGTGGGGTAGAGGGCGGGATGATTCCCAGAATCACCCTGCCACCCCCATTGGCCTTTCGCCCACCGGGGTGGGGCGGAGGGTGGGGTTATTCCCGGAATCACCCCGCGACCGCTGCGAGCCATTGCACCGATCAGGTGGGGCGAAGGGCGGGGTGATTCTTGGAATCACCCCACCACCCCCGCGGGTCATTTGTCCGCTCGGGTGGGGTAGAGGGCGGGTTGATTTAGAGAATCACCCTGCCACCCTGCACGTCATTGGGTTGTAAGGGTGGGTTGGAGGGCAGGGTGATTCATGGAATCAGCCCAGCACCCCTGCAGGTTGTTGGGCCGCCAGGGTGGGGCAGAGGGTGGGGTGATTCTCGGAATCACCCCACCGGCCATTAGGCTGCTAGGGTGGGGCAGAGGGTGGGGTGATTCCTGGAATCACCCCGCCATCCCCACTAGCCATTGGGCTTCTGTGGTGGGGCAGAGGGTGGGGTGATTCCGAGTATCACCGCGCCACCCTCGAGGGCCGTTGGGCCACCACGGTTGGGTGAAGGGCGAGGTGATTCTCAGAGTCACCCCACCACCGCTTTAAGCCGTTGGGCTGCCAGGGTGGGGTGGAGGGTGAGGTAATTCCCATAATCACCCTGCCACCCTCGCGGGTCACTGGGTCATCGGGGTGGGGTGGAGGATGGGGGTGGCTTTGTGATTCGGGAATCACCTCGCCCTCTACCCCACCTCGATGGCCAAAGGGTCTGCAAGGGTAGTGGGGTGATTTCGGACAACCCTCTGCCCCACCCGAGTTGCCCAATGGCCTCTGCGGGTGGCGGGGTGATTCTAAGTTAATTGAATTTTAATGTATTTCAGATCCCATTGTTCTATCTTTATGCTTATTACTAAAACATGTTGAATTTATACTTAGGAAATAAAAATGTTAATCTACGAAAAACATTAGTGTGTTTTTTCCTCATAAGCAACTGTTTGCACATAAAAACTCGGTTTTACAGTTTTTTAAAAATGTTGAAAATTGACCCTAAAAAAAAACATCATTCCAGTATCAATACTTTTCGTTTTCAGGGTGTTTTTTGCACGAAAATTTCATTTTCACCGCCATTTTTAAAACATGTTCAAAATTGACCCCAAAAAAAATCGTCGTTCCAGTATACACACTTTTCTTTTTTAGCAATGTTTTTGATGGTTTTTGGGTGTTTTTTGGCCAGATTTCTAGTTTTGAGTTTATAGTTTCCATTTCAAAGTTTACATTGATATTGTTTAAAAACAATGAATTTCTATAATACAAAGATTATAAAATAGTTTGTAATTAAAAATACACACAATATGAAATTCACTACTAATTATATAACACAAATTAGTAACAAAAACAAAATCATGTTAAAAATTACATTTAATTTTTAGAAACTCACAACATAGGCTACGTAAATATTATGATAATAAATAT
Organism: Pinus taeda; assembly: GCA_000404065.3. Taxonomy (NCBI): domain Eukaryota; kingdom Viridiplantae; phylum Streptophyta; class Pinopsida; order Pinales; family Pinaceae; genus Pinus; species Pinus taeda. The sequence continues at coordinate 9,677 of APFE031087115.1, forward strand.
AAAATTTACAAACTAAATATAATATTTTAAGTATTTTAAAAATGCATAATTCAAAATGAGAGAATTTCTAAATAGTTTGGTTTTGTTTTTGTTTTAATTAGGGTATTTCTGTAAAAAAAACCAACATATACTTCTGTTGTAAACCACTTCACTTTTCTTTCCAACAAAGCAAGAACAACAAGCATAACCACTCAAAATTTTTGAACTAGTAGAGACAATTGGTACCACAAAAAAGTTCAAACAAACCTTTTAACCATGAAACCAAAAATTCCAAAACTCACTAAAAGAATGAATTGGTATATAAAATTGGTACAATACTCATCAAAAGAATGAATTGGCGAGTAGAATTGGTACAATAGGGAAGTTCAAACAAACCTTTTACCATCAAACCAAAAATTCCAAAACTCACCAATTTGATTGTACAGTGAACACAATATCTTTGCCATAAATATGACATAAATACCTAACTTGTTTATAAACTAAGATTATAATTAGTATAATCACATTAAAATATTAATGTGGTTGATATAACCAAAGATTTCATTTGTATCTATCATTGATAAATATATAACAAAAGAAATTATTGCAACAAAAATCTTATTATCAACTATTGTAACAAAAATACCCACACAGAAAGCCAAGCCCCATAGAAAGCTACCTCCACGCAGATTCCCACCATCACCCAACCTAGAAGTTTGGTGTTCTAAACACTCTTGCTATCAGAGCCCTTCATATTTCTAACTCTGAGCATCTGAATGAAGAGAAGAAACATTTAGTTTCAACTTTTAAGAGTATAGGCTACAAAGAAAAAGAAATTAAAATACCAGTAGAGAAAGATGAAAGAAGGGTGTTATCTCATAAACCTAAAGCTCAAGACCAACCTCAATGTGGTAGGGTATTTCTACCTTATATTCAAGGAGTAAAAGATAAGATTGCTAAAATCCTAAGGAAGAAAAACATAATAACACAATTCTTAGCCCCTCGAATTATTAGGCAAGGTATGAGGTCGATCAAAGATAATATTTATAGACATCAACTTAAAGGAGTCTATAAAGTAAATTGTTCCTATGGAAAAAGTTACATTGGTGAAATAGGTCACTCCTTGCAGACAAGACTCAAGGAACATGGAGCTGATACTAGGAATGAAAAGTCCCGTACTTCAACCTTGGTAGAACATTCTTCAAAGACTAAGCACCATGTCTCCTTAGAAAACGCCTCAATTGTGGCAAGGGAAGAACAACATCATAGGCGAAAGATTAGATAAGCTCTTCAAATTATCAAACATCCGCATAATCTCAATAGGGACAATGGTATTCAGATCAGTGGAAACTCGCTTCCCTTAATTAGAGAAATTAAGATCACCAATACATCTGAGGTATAGCAATGAGTTGGTAGATATCCCTCTTCTATTCTAATAATTAGTAGTTAATAGCGTTACTATAATAATTTAAGTATGATAATAATAATAATAATTAGTATTTAGTTACAACATTTACAACAATAATTATGATAATAGCTATTACTATTGTACTCAACTATTTTTATGAATTATTATTATGAGGTATTAATTAAGATCTATTAATAAATCTATTAATTAGTTAAACTAGTAATATAAATTAAACATTTCCTAGTAAATATTCATAATAATGAATACTATTTTAAATTATTAACATTAATTATTATTTTAATTATATAACATTAATTATTAGTTCTTGATATTATTATTATATTAAATTATTTATTATATAATTAATTATAATTATTAATTATTAATATTGATTTTTTAATTATTAATATTATTAATATTAATTAATTTTAATATAAGTATTAATATAATTTAATATACAATTTTAACACAATATACTATTACTACTATTCATTAAATACTAATATATATATTAAAAAATAAAAAGAATAAATATTTCACATACTAATTTATAATTAATAACATTACTATTTTTTTTTCTCTGCAAATACTAACTTCTATTAATGAAAGGCAAAATGTTTTTACATATGATTGAGGCATAACAGCACTCGTCAAAACATAACTGCCCCATTATAGACATGAGCTAGGAAACTAGTTACAAAGTGCAAAAGACCAGAAATAAGACATAGAGAGAGACATGCATTGCCGAGAAGGAGAACTGAGCCATCAGAGAGACACAAAAGACGTTGCAACCCAACATATAAAGTGTCATCAAATTCCCATCTAGGTGCCAAAAAATAGTAGGACAATTGCATAGAAACCTGACCATAAGCCTGAAACCGAAGCCGAAACAAAAAGAGACGGTCCCGAGTGGCGCTACTTCTCCTTTGCTGGGTCATTGTCCTTCTTCTCCTCCCGAGCAGTGTCGCCAGTCTTCAAACCTTCATTACCGCTTAAATCAATGTCACGCATAGCTATGGCATGTTCTGCCTCGCTATGAGTTCTGTAATTAATAACATTACTATTTATTGTAATAAAATATTTAATATTTTACATTCAGAAGCTAATATATATTAAATGTAACAAAGTATAATAGTTATTATTAATTATTATTTAAGATTTATTAAACAAGTTAACATTGATCTCATCCTTAAATCTACTCTCCTCATAACTATTTAAATCCCTCATTTAAGCTCTTCTACTATCAACATTCAAGAAGTCCAGATGATGGATCCTGTTGAGATTTGAAGCATTGACGGAAAATGGTTTTTACTGTGGATTCTCTGGTAACTAGATCAAAAGATATAAACTGCAGTTATTATCAACTTTGATTTTACTTAATACTTAAAATCCTAAATCTTGATTAAAACATGCAAGTGTTGAAAAGTTTCTATCTTTTACAATCAAACAATAAATATAAAGTAGTTTTTCTAAAATTATATAAAGAAGTAGTTTTTCTAAGATTTAGATATGTTGAAAATCTCTAAGAAATGTTAACACATTCCCTTATTAATTTAAAAAAAAAATCTCATAGATCTTTAAGTTGAAATAAAAAACTTTAAGTTAATTATCAATATAAAAAAACAAAAAAACCATTATAGTTTTTTAGAAACTAAAAAATAAATTTAAATGTTTTTATTAATTATTAAATTCATCTGCAAAATAATAAATAATAATATTCATTAATTAAAAAATACAATTGCAATGATGACTGCAGATTTCATTATCAGATCAAATTCTGGAAACTGCAGTCATTATTTGTTGTAGTTGGAGAGGTTTCATGTTTTTTCTGCAGCAGAAAAATTTCTAGGTCTCACAAACTGTCCTCCAATTTCCGTTTCCACAAGTTAAAGTATCTTTCGAATATTCATAAAACCCGCTACTTCTGCCAGAGCTATTTCAAAACGGATCTCTCGTTGGAGTCAATAATCATTTTGAAAAAATCAAAGTTTGATTATGATATCTATTCCAAACAATTAAAATATTGATTAGAATTTATGAAAGGACAGTAATTCATCGATTATCTGCAAATACTGAACTAATAATCTAAAAAATGCGGTTCTACTTTTGAAATAGTAGACTTTAAAGCAGTAACACAGATATTAAAGTATTTATTTTGACGTGGAGCTTTGTAACAAATGTAGACTTTGTGTCATCCACAGTATTAAAGTATTACATTGCATAAACATGACATCATAGAATTCTAGATTTTCTGGGCATACTGTTGGACAGTACGAATTCCATTCTGCTTTTACCATTGTTGGCCCCTATTCTGTGGTTCAGGTTCATGGGGCAGACAAGTAGATCGGTTTCCCTTGTACGGAAAAGAAACATCTTGAGCACAAGGCTGAAATATATATTATATATATATATATATATAATATATATATATTCTTTCATCACTTATATGGCTTATTAATTCAACATTTTTGCACATTTTTCCATGTTTATAAATTTGACTTGATTGATCGTTGAAAACCCACTATCTTTTCCATGGCAAGACTCGACCATGTGAAAAATATTTTCAACTATCCTTTCCACCGCAATACTGGACCATGTAAAAAATATTACAGCTCTAGCTGAATCGTTTACAAAGAACAAAGGCTTGAAAGCCCTTCAAAGGACAAACGTTTGAACGAACAAGTTAAACTTTTTGTGCTGTGTGGGTGATTTTGTGTGGGTGATTTTGATTTGAGACTAAGGGTATATTTTTATTTTTATGTATATTGTAGATTTTGAGAATATATGGTTATAAGAGGGTTAATTGTTTAACTTTTAATATATTTTTGATGATCAGATTTCAATAATAAATTCGGAGATATTTTCAAAATGTGCCATCTACACAAGTTTAGGAAAGAAAAAGTAGCTAACATGGAAAATAATGCACAAACTGCCCTTCCCCATTAAAGAAAGCACTGATAGTATTGAATAAAAGATTACATAAAATTTGTTGTCGAGGGAAACCTGGCCTTTGTTTATAAGAATGGGGTGCACTAGTTCCCTTTTAGTTATGTGATAGGTGTATCTATTTAGAATAGATTTTTCAAAATTTATTTAATTATAAAAATTTATTAAATGCCAAAAGTTAAACCTTTTATAAAAATATGCAAAACTTAATAATAATATAAGATTAAATATCTTCAAGTTAATTTATGTTTTATTAATTATTTATCTCAAAATTAGTTAATTAATTTAAAAAAATATCTTATCCTTTTACATGTCATATAAAAACATATAATATTAATAAAATTTCTTGATATTAATTTATAATATTGTTAAACAAACTAATTTCCAAATAAAATAAAACTGATCATAATTAATAATATTGTTATATACTTTTTATATATATATATATAAATTCGTTTTAATTAATAATAATATTAAAATAGATAATTATAGTTTAATAACTTTTATATTCCAAAACAAAGATTTAATTTATATGTAAATAATACTAATAATACATTACACTGACAATATTCTCCCATATGTCTGGTGAAGCCATATCTGGACTTGCTGTGTTATTTGTTTTAGGCAATATGAATATATTATTAAAAATTAAGGCGAAAGGGTTTCATTGTAGACGAGTGCCTAGCATGTGCACTACGTCTTTTAATTGCAATTGAATCAGAGACTTTTCGGGACAGGGTAAGGCAATGTATATATATCCACCTTGCATGATTGTTTATCCTGAACTTTAAAATCATACCTAGGAGAGGAGGAATCATAAGATTTTCAAGGGATTGGGCAGAAATCCAGCTAGTCTGTGCGTACGGTTTGCATGATGGATATTAATATAAAACACTTAGTGATTCATGATATCTCGGGAGAGTCCATATAGATAAAACTTTTTTTTTTTTTTGTAAAATTTCTACTAATCGTAATTTTACGATTTTAAAAAAATCAATTCACTCTGTAAATTAAGAAGAGGATTATCCTTTAGTTGAAATTTACATCAGATAACATTTAATTCTGTTTTTCACTTGATTTGATTAACTGTGTTTGTGTTTGTTTGACTTGATTAAGGGTTAACAAGTGTTTTATAATTATATTAATATTTCAATGATATAATTAATATGTTGTGTTTATGTTTGTTTGATTTGATTAATGGTAATAAGTTGTTTTATTATTAGTATAATTAGCTCAATCATATAAATTAAATAACTCATAAATGTTAATAGATATCCTAATTCATTTTTCCATTATTAAAATTAAAATGTTATATAAATGTACTATATTAATTTTATTTAAGATATTATAATTATAAAAATAAATAATATAAGTTTTTTTGTTAAGGTTTTGGTAGATTATATCTTCATCTGTCCATATATATAAGGGGTGACCTTTCACATCAAGGAGTTGCCTTAAGAGAGCACCCATTAGGTTAGTGACTTCACATCTCATTCGATTAAACTAATGACTTCAAATCAAGGAGTGCATTAAGAGAGCACCTGATTAGATTACTTCACATCAAGGAGTGATTTAAAAGATCACCCGATCACCCTTTATCCAAGAGCTGGTAGACAAAAATAAACAATTTATAAGTTAAATATATATACATTAAAAAAATATGAAACAAGATTCTTAATCATAGAGATCTCATAGAGATTTATGGCAACTTTGTCATGGAGATTCTTAATCTGTAAATAGGTTTCGTTACAATATCATGGGTCAATACCATGGGTTATCAATGCCACATGCTCAAGAAAACATAACTCACTTAGTAGGGCACTTGTCCACATAGAATTTTTTTAATTAATCAATTTAATTAAAGGAGTGAAAAGTGCCTAATTACTTTGGAGATAAACTCAAACATTGATTTGTTTATACTACTATGAATATTGTAGAATATACTGGGATATATATACTTTTTGTTTTGAAGTGAAGTAAGCTAGGATATATGTTGAGTTGAGAAAAAAAAGAATAACATACAAATAGATTTAACTTTAGAAAATAATGGAAAAAACAAGATAATAGAATAATCAAACACAAAAATTGACAAAGTGTTTTATGTGGTAAAACATTTCTTGTGAGGGAAACATCCACGAGGAAATGATAATCGGTATTCACATTATTCAATGTAGATTTACAACCAACCAAATCATAGGCATACATTATCCAAAATTATTCAAGAGAGATTTACAACAAACCAAATCATAGGCATACAATGTCCAACCACACACTTTTATTTTTTGTGTGTTCTTTCCGTCTTCTAGATGCTTACATGGATAAATAAGAAACTATAAGATTTTTTCTAAATATGTCCACAACTTTTAAAGAAGTTACATAAGAAACATTTTACATAAAACAAAAATGTTCATTTTATATGTTTTTTCCTAAACTGGTATAAGAAAAAACAACGTGAACCATGGGAACCAATTTTAGCTACTATCCAAGAATATAGGGAAATAATGACAACTTCTAAACAATCTCCACATAACAAAAACTTACTGGATATATCATGCCAAAATATTCATCACCTCCCTTGCAAGCCAAGAGAAGCCAAATACCATTTCAGCTTCTCTAACAAAATTGGTTTTGTGAACATGTCTATGCCATCTTGCTTTGTATGGAATTGCTTTACCACAGCCATTGCTCCACCTTCATCAATAAACTATCTTACAAAATGGTATTCAATAGGTATATGTTTTGTCTTACTATGATAAGATAGATTCCTCACCAAATGAATAACTCTTTGACTATCACAAAATACTTTCACCTTGTCCAGCATCCTTCCAAACTCAACCAATAAACCTTTTAACCAAATTTCCTCTTTGCAAGCATGTGATACAACTATATACTCTTCCTCAGTAGTGGATAAAAAAAAAAATGAAGCTTTAATATCCAACTGATAGGTCCACCTGCAAGAGTAAAGACATATCCAGAAGTGGATCTCCTCTTGTCTAAGTCACCTGTTAAATCCAAATCAACATAACCACAGACTGAATAACTACTACCACTATAAGTGATATAATAATTACTTGTGCCCCTAAGATACTCAAGAAACTATTTCACTACTACTTCATTCTCTTGACCTGGATTGGCCATGTATCTACTCACAACACCAATTGCATGTGAAATGTCTGGCCTTGTAATAACCATCACATACATTAAGCACCTTATTGCATTAACATATCGTACACAAGACATATACCCCATTTCTTCATCATTACTAGGATAGGAACCTAAATAAAGCTTGAAATGAGAAGCGAAAGGGATTTTAACAAGTTTCACATTATTCACATGAAAGCTCAAAAGTATTTTCTCTACATACATCTGTTGTGATAACCACAACTTAGCATTTCTCCCGTCTCTATGTATATCCATGCCCAAGATTTGTTTTGTTTCTCCTAAGGTCCTTCATTTTGAATGTTCTAGCCAACTGAGCCTTTAATTATTTAAATAAAATTAAATAAATCTGAATAGGTAAACCATAATCATTAACTTTAATCTTCAAATTTATCATATCTAACATTTGTACATTTCCAATATCACTAATCCAAAAATTCAATTTAAAAAAAGAAAAGAAAATTAATTAATTAATTAATATTATGTAATTAAGCATTTATGAAGCTGACATTAAATATTTATCTCAATTAACTATTAATTGCTACATGCTTTCACACACTCTCTTCTCAAAATGCAGATCACATTGCCCTAATGATGGACTCACTAAGCTATTCCGAAATGTTGGTTTTCCAAAAAACTAATAACAAGTTTTTTCCACAGATATTTTAATATTTCCAAATAGCCAAATGGATTTCAAGAAAATATAGCCAACTACAAAGCCTGGAAATGTTTCTAAATATTTGCAAAGGATAGAGAGGTATTGAAGGGACTTTGACCCAAATTTGTAATTTCTGCATAAAAACCCATATTTTTTAGATTTCATTCTAAAAACTGCCAAATTGGTTTTAACCAAAATCTGAGTTGAGGGAATTTGGTTCTATCCATTCCTCCATGAATTTCATGTATAAGCAACCCTCATAGGTCTATGAGAAGAGATAATTTTGGTCATTATGATCATTCTTTTGTAATGGAGGAGGAAGAGAGCTATGATTTCATTGTTGTAATTTGATCTTAGTTTTCAATATATGGAAGGTGATTGATTCCAAATTTTTGGTGCATACTTCGAGTTCATTTGAAGTGTCTCTAGTAGAAATTTCCATTTTGGGAGGGCTACTCAAGGTTGGTAATATGCTTATCATTGTATTTTTAATTTAAATTTGTTATTTTCTCTGTTTACATGCATCTAGTATCATATATTTCTTTCCAAACTCCATTTCTCGGGTTGTATGTTAGAATTGTTGTTTTCTATTTTAAAGAACAAGAAAGGTTAAGAAAAGATATCTGACCACTCACCTACATGTGCCATTACATGAAGACTCTTGTGATATCTAGCATTTCTTGTAGTTTGTTTTATTTAGTTTAATTTGGTTTTATCATAGCTTAGCTAACCATTACAAGAGTCCATTAAAGGACAAAAAAACTAATGTAAGGTACTCATGATTGATCACACATGAAAGACTGTGATCTCAACCTTTATAGCGCAAGCTATTTTTGTGTTTGAGTGATGAATCCTTAGTGGTAATTTCCTACAGTTTGTTTCACTTTTCTCATATTGTCATTGGCTTTAGATTAGGCTAGACTAGGCTCCAATCCTACATTTCATGTGCTTGCACCTCTAAGTCTACAACTCCCTAGTTGACAATTTAATGTTGGGAATTAATAGTGTAAATATTTAGCCCGACAATTTCCATGAGGGTTTTTCCCCAATTTTTAAGCTTGTTTAAAGTTGATTTGTGTTCGCATTAGTTGCATTACTTAATATGGAGTTAGAGCAACTAGATGTTAAAACAACATTCTTACATGGAGAATTGGATGAGGATGTATATGGAACAACCAAAAGGTTTTGTTCAAAATTGCAATAAGAGGTTTGTTTGAAAACTCAAGAAGTCATTATATGGCATAAAGAAGTCTCCCAAGAAATGGTACAAGAAGTTTGATTCCTTCATAATGAGGCACAATGTTACTAGAAATGAGTATGGTCATTTTGTTTACTTTCAAAAATTGGAAAATGGAATATTAATTATATTGGTGTTATAGGTTGACGATATGCATGTAAAAAGAAAAAAACGTGTCAGACGGGTGAATTTTGAGTTAGATTTTTGTAATTTGAGATCATTCTAAACAAAACCCGTGTCTCTGATTTTCTTCTAGAAGCTTCCAGAATTTCAACTTTAATTCAGTACCTGATGAGCATAATCTGGTACTAGATGAGCACAAAGCAAAGAAATAGGTACTGAATGAGGTGGAGTACCAGACTAATTGTAGTAACATGTTTCTTGGACATAGAAACATATAAGTAAACCATCATCAATGAAAATATTGTATAATCATCATTTTAATCACTAATAATATGGAAAAATATGTATTAACCACATAAGATGAATAACAAGAGATAGTGAAGGTTTATGGTGTAATTAGGGATATATTATTGACGAAATGCGGGGAGAAGGTGTAATGATGAGCGTATTTATATAGAAGAAAATATGACAAAATTGGAGCCCAAAAGAAATCAATACCTTCCTTCTGAGAATGTCCTTTTACAACCACTCTTGCTTTGTACTTCTCAAAAATATCATCAACACCTTTCCTCAATTTGTGAGCCCACTTGCAAAAGTAAACCTTCATATCCTTAATAAGTTCCACCAAATCCCATGTATTATTTCTTTGTAAGGCATCCATTTCCAATTTCATTGCTACTTTCCATTTATAACTATTAGATATTTCCATTGCTTATTGATAACAAGTAGTTTCTCCATCATTAGAAATCAAAGCAACAAATGTGGCAAAATTGTAATGCCTTTTTGGAAAATATATGATCCATGTAGATCTTCATAGAATTTGTTGTGTTATTTCTGCATATTATTGGTAAATTTTTGTATCCTCATTTTCTTCTGCAAGAGTTTCTTCATGAACATCTTCATGATCCTTCTTCTTTGAAGATGATTGAGTTTCCAATTGAACTTGTTGATTCTGTGGTACTTTTTGCGATTTCATTACACCATCTACATATAATTTTATTAGTGGCAATTAATTAAATATGGAATCATTGTTAATTTTGATTTTGTGGGTAGTAGGATC
>APFE031087118.1:0-34121 GCA_000404065.3 Pinus taeda
TTTTTATTATTGAACAATAAGAGAAAACCCTAAACAACCAAAACCCTAACCCGAGGAGATGTAACACCAAGAGTTTATTGGCCCCGTTGGGATGAGTTGGACAACCAACTTCCTGGAGTCGTGACTTGATCATATTATCTCCGTTTGACGTGCATGATAACTCGTTGCAAAGATCTCTCCAAGGACTACGACTAAAAAGGCAATTTTAAACAAAAAAATCACTAGCGGTATATTTCCAAAAAAACGTCGTTTAGGGCCTCAAAACAGCTCTGGAAGTTTAGGACCCAGAAAACTGCTAAAAATAGTAAATTGTGCTACAATTAAGGAAACTGAAAGAAGCAATGGTGGGGGTCCAAGTGGAATTGGCGGGTGGCCACCAATATCCACCTGGATCAAGCATAGATAGATTCATAAAGCAGACATTGCGCTTTGATGCGCGCTATGTGGGAGGAAAGAGCGACTTCTTTAAAGATGGCTCCATTTCTTTCAAATTTATGGTCCAGCATAGAAATTTTAGCAATGACAGCCATACCCATCGAGCCAAAGATGAAATAATTTTATCACTTTGGATATTACTCTTCCACGCTTCAAATACTTTTTGGAACAAAGATTATCTTCAGAAGAGAAGAAAAAATGGGTGACAAAGATGTTGAGTTATGAATATGAAATCATCTACAAAAAAGGGAAGCAAAATTTTGTTGCAGATGCATTCTCAAGAAAGGATAAGGATGTGGAAGCATTGCTTTGTGCCATTTCTATTATCAAACCTGAGTGGATAACCAAAGCAAGGGATGAATGGAAGAATGATGAAGAGGTGTGGTCACTCATTCAAAAGTTGCAGTAAGATCCCAATACATTTGTTACATTTAGCTGGAAAAATTATTCATTATGGTACAAAGATCGCTTATATCTTTGTAATAATTCCCAATTCAAACAAAAGATTATTTTGGAATTTCACACCTCTCCTTTAGGAGGGCACTTGGGATTGTAAAAACTTACCATAGGGTCAAGAAGGTTTGGGATGACCTTAAATACGATATTAATAAGTTTGTGTTAGAATGTTTGGTTTGCCAACAAAGTAAAGTTGAGACAATTAAGACCTTGGTTCTGTCACAACCTTTATCCATTTGAAGTTAGCATTGGGAGGAGGTCTCAATGGATTTTATCATAGGTTTACCTAAGTCTGAAGGAAAGACTGTCATCATGGTGGTAGTTGATAGACTTACCAAGTATGCACATGTTTGTGCATTATCTCATTCTTTTAAAGCCAGTACAATTTCTACTGCATTTATGGAAACAATTCAAAAGCTTCATGGAAATCCAAAGACTATAGTAAGTGACAGAGATCCCATTTTCACTGGAAACTTTAGGACAGGATTATTTTCTTGTCTTGATACTCAATTAGCTCATAGCTCATCTTATCATCCTCAATATGATGGGAAAACTGAAATAGTGAACAAATTTTTGGAAGTATATCTTCGTTGCTTTGTATCTGATAAACAAACACAAGGGGTGAAGTGGTTACCTCTAGCTGAATGGTGGTATAACACTTCCTTCCATACTGCAACAAAAATGACACCATTTATGGCACTTTATGGATATCATCCACCATCCATCACATCATATTTAAGAGAAAATTCTAAGGTTCAAACAGTGGAAGATCACATCGAGCATCAACAATAATTTCTCCGACTCTTAAAGGATAACCTCACTCTGGTGCAAAATCGAATGAAACAATAGGCAGATCAAAATCACAGTGAAAGAAGTTCTGATGTGTTGAAAAGTGTGCAACAAGAAATGCTAAATTTAGAATGTGCTAAAAATAGACCTGCTAAAAATAGCATGTCTAAAAATAGCAGTTTGGCTAGTGAGTTCATTGGCCACATTAAGTGAGAGGTGAAACTGCTAAAAATAGAAAGTTCTAAAAATATCATTTCTGGGTCCCTTCCTATTTATAGCAGTCCCTAGTCTATCTATAGGAAGTAAAATCAATTTTGGTCTTAATAGAGGTTGGAAATATTAATTAATTAATTCAGTTGAGTTAATTAATTATGGAAAATTAAACTTGAAGTCTTTGTGAGATCATGCAATTATTTTCTTCCTTGATTTAGGAATTTATCCCTTGGTTAAACGAGATAAGGTTCAGTTCTATAATGAGAGAATCAGTTGACTTAGTTCTAACTAGTCAAGTCCAATTAGATTATTTTAACCAGTTAAAATAATAAAATATAGTTTGTTAATGCTTGCATGCATGTGACAACTATTATTTTAGATAACTGACAATTCACTCATGGATAATTGTTGCATGTTAGTTCTATCAGAGAGCCAGTTGAGATCAGATGTGGAACAGTGTACTATCAGATGCTTGGATACTTCTAGTAAGTATTCCTTGCATGGAGAAGGATCTATTATAGGAGATTGGAGGACTTGTGGCCTATATATTAAGGCCTAGGTAGTCCATGATTTTCATCTTCTGATTGAAGATTATCAGAGTATAGAGAGAGCAGGATAGCTATTGAGCTGATTCCTTTTGTATTAAGAAGAGGATTTCCACTTGATTGATAATACATGGTTGGGGTTTTATGCTAGTGCTTTCCCCTGCATATATCTTGCGTTATGTGTAATTATTTCTCTTGATCAGTTATGCATATTTCTACTTGATGTTGCTCATGAATTCAATTATGCTTCCGCTTAATGTTTTGTAGAAGTAGAACAAGTATTATGCTTTAGGACATTGCATATATTGATTTGTTCTACAGGTGAAATTTCTACATGGTATCAGAGCTAGCTGATTTGTAGAAAAATTCTACATGGTATCAGAGCACAGGTGATCAAGCAAGAACAGTATACTGAGAGGAGATTTCAAAGTTTTAAGTTTTGGGCCGAGATTTTACAGAGAAGATCTGAAAATTTATGTACAAGATTTTTATAAATGAATAGCATATTTGGATTCCTTGTGGAAAAATACCCAAAATATAAAAAATAAATAAATAAATAAATAATCGGCTGAATCGGAGTTCGAATGAGGGAGATATCGTTGATTTAAAATCAACTCCTTTTCTAGAAAATTTCATGACGGCGGGAAAGTGGAAATAGATTGGTGTGCTAGCCAAGAACCTGTATGCACTTGAGGTACAAGATGCATGCAAATCCTTGTGGAGCAAGGCAAAGGTTAGATACTTGGTGGTTGAGAGGGAGAGTAAATTACCTCTCAACATGCAGAGCCAGAAGAAGTCTCAGACAATTGTGGAGGAGCCATGATTGTTGCAGCAACTTCAGGAGATTGTGGAGCAGCCACAACAGGGGAAGCTGAGAGGAGATCGAGTAGAGACATCTACTCATGCAAAGACCTCCAGTAGGGGGAAACTTCTAGCTAGGTGGGCAGAGGGATCACATGCAGGCATACCTCCAGGTAAAAGGTGGGCCGATGTAGAGTGATCGTCCCAAGGAGGAGGGGCAGGATCCTTGAGGTACTCAACCTCTTGGATGAGACCTTGCTACAGGAGCCTCGATGTGGAGTAGCAGGAACTAACTAATTGGGTAGAGACAGATGCGGATGGAGTGGCAGAGAGAGCGACAATGCAGGGAATCCCAAGACAGTGCATAGCTAGCAGGCTGCAGCAATGCGAGAGGCACAAGTGTTTTGCACAGTGCTGGGTGGCACAGAGAGGTGTGCAATGGTGCCATGGAGATGTTGTAGTAGTGCAGATGTCAGAGAGGGAGCACTTGTCAATAGCAGGTAGAGCTTCAGCATCAGAGTATGTTCCTATCCCAACAGAGTGGTCAGTTGGGAGTGTTTTTGTTCCAAGTGTTGTTGGAGCAAGTGGACCAGGTAGATGTGTTGCATGCAAAACATTCTAGAGTTACAAGATTGGGTTCAAGAGAAAGCCTTTCTTGTTGAGACGGAGTGTTGAAAAGCGTGCAACAAGAAATGCTAAATTTAGAATGTGCTAAAAATAGACCTGCTAAAACTAGCATGTCTAAAAATAGTAGTTTGGCCAGTGAGGTCATTGGCCACATTGGGTGAGAGGTGAAACTGCTAAAAATAGTAAGTTCTAAAAATAGCATTTCTGGGTCCCTTCCTATTTATAGCAGTCCCTAGTCTATCTATAGGAAGTAAAATTAATTTTGGTCTTAATAGAAGTTGGAAACATTAATTAATTAATTCAGTTGAGTTAATTGATTATGGAAAATTAAACTTGAAGTCTTTGTGAGATCATGCAATTATTTTCTCCCTTGATTTAGGAATTTATCCCTTGATTAAAGGAGATAAATTTCAGTTCTATAATGAGAGAATCAGTTGACTTAGTTCTAACTAGTCAAGTCCAGTTAGATTATTTTAACAAGTTGTTAAAATAATAAAATATAGTTTGTTAATGCTTGCATGCATGTGACAACTATTATTTTAGATAACTGAGAATTCACTCATGGATAACTGTTGCATGTCAGTTCTGTCAGAGACCCAGTTGAGATCAGATGTGGGACAGTGTACTATCAGATGCTTGGAAATTTCTAATAAGTATTCCTTGCATAGAGAAGGATCTATTATAGGAAATTGGAGGACTTGTGGCCTATATATTGAGGCCTAGGTAGTCCATGATTTTCATCTTCTGATTGAAGATCATCAGAGTACAGAGAGAGCGAGATAGCTATTGAGCTAATTGTTTTTGTATTGAGAAGAGGATTTCCACTTGATTGATAATACATGGTTGGGGTTTTATGCTGGTGCTTTCCCCTGGATATATCTTGTGTTATGTGTGATTATTTCTCTTGATCAGTTATGCATGTTTCTACTTGATGTTGTTCATGAATTCGATTATGCTTCCGCTTAATGTTTTGTAGAAGTAGAACAAGTATTATGCTTTAGGACATTGCATATATTGATTTGTTTTACAGGTGAAATTTATGCATGGTATCAGAGCTAGTTGATTTGTAGAAAATTTCTAGAAAATTCTACACGATGTAGGTGACTGGGTATTTTTACAGCTACAACCATACAAACAAATTTCTCTCAAGCAAGCTAAGAAGGATAATAAATTATCACCCAAGTACTATGATCCTTACAAGGTGTTGCAAAAGATGGGTATTATGGCATACAAATTAGAGTTGCTTGCATCTTCCTGAGTACACCCAGTTTTCCATGTTTCATGCTTAAAGAAGGTTATCAATGACAAGCTTCCAGTTCAAACAGTGTTGCCAGAACTTGACGAAGAAATAAAATTAATAATTGAGCATGAAGCAGTCACGGAAACAAGAACCCACTAGCTATGGAATCAATCAACTTCAGAGTATCTCATTAAGTGGAAGAACTTACTTGTTGAAGAGTCCACATGGGAGGATGAGAATTTTATACAAAATCATTCAAAACTACTCAAGCATTGAGGACCAAAAAAAATTGAAGGAGAGGGGCATGTTAGGTCCCTATAATACTAGTGTATCCCCCTTATTTTTATTGGTGTGCCCATGTATCCCCCATATTGTTATTGTTGTGCTCCATAGAAACCCATTATTGTTATTGTTGTGCCATTACATTATTATTGTTATGTATACTTTGATTATATTGTGACCCCTTAGACTCCTACATATACAAAGGAGGTATTTTCATTTGTATCATCCAAGAATTGTTCATTTATGTAATGTAAAGGAGGTTTTCCCCTTGAAGAGGATAATTTTTAAGTCATTGATCTATATTTTTGTGAGTTGGTTGCATAACAGATATCCTATTATAATAGGAGTCGCAACCCTACACAGGTTCCAAATTTGTTATCCCCTTTCAGCCTAGTGAGCATTTTTAGCTCTTTGTAATCTGGATTTATGAAATTAATTCTTTAAAAAGGCTACTTTCCACCACTCTTTGGAGTATGATATCAACTTCCAAACAATTTTCACACCCAAAGCTAGGTTCATATACATAGAGTCTTTTATACCCATACCTCCATATTCTTTTGGGAGGTGAATGATGCCCCAATTTAACATATGAAACTTCCTATCATTACTTTTACCCTCCTACATAAAAAAGTCTTGAGAATTTGTGAGTGAACACTTTTTGGATCTAGAATGCCCGAACAGAGATTAATTTAGAAGAGCAGATAATACATATTTAATTAGAATGTTTTTCTAACTAGATTTAACCATATTGCTCCACAACCCTTAATCTTCTTTTTGAATTTCAGAATGATTTCCTTCTAATCCTCTCTAAAGGATGTCCAAAGAGAAATTGGGATGCCCATATATTTGAAGGACTTCTAATCTATTTGAACCGAGAAGTTTAGGGAGGAAGCAATCTCCTGCAAAGTTGATCTCAACAATTCCACCCGTAGAGCTGAATTTTCCTTTTGCTCACCAAACCTTTAGAGATATTGATATAAATGTCTAAGATTTCTTTGAATCTATTAGCAATAATCTTGGAAGCCCCTCCAAAGATAATTTTGTCATCTGCAAACTAAGAGTGTTCCTTGACATTTTTGGTAATAATAATTACGAGTAAGAAGTCATTCACCCTAGCCTTCTCAAGATTCTTGATTAAACTTTCAACACCTATAATGTACAACAAATGAGAGAGAGGGCAACCTTGACGAAGTCCTCTGGAGGCTTTAAAGAAAGGAGTAAGCCTATCATTGATTAAAGGTGCAATCCAAGGGGACCCAATACAAGCTTTGATCCAAGAAATAAATTGACAACAAAAACCATTTTTTTCAAGAATAAGAAAGAGAAAGGAGCAACACACCCGTTGAAAGGCATTTTCCATATCCATCTTTATGACAAAGCCAGGTTCGCCCCTCTCCTTGCTTGAGTGAATAGCCTCTTAAACGAGAATGATGTTATCCAATATATGTCTTTGTTGAAGAAATCCTCCTTGGTTTTCAAAGATTAGCCTCGACAAGGCTTTCTTTAACTTGCTTGCAATGATCTTGGATAAAATTTTATAAGAAGTGTTGCATAAAGATATGGGCTAAAAGCGGGAAAATTCACCAAATTGGATTATTTTATAATAAGAGCAAGAAATGAGGAGTTTGTGCTCCCCCCAACCTTACATTTTCTTTTAGACCAATTTAACATTATGATAAGATCCCTTTTTTTTATCTCAGTCCAAAAATCTCTATAAAAGCTTATTGGAAAACCATATGGTATGGGTACCTTATTAGGATCCATTGACCATATTGCCTCCACTACCTCTTTTTCCTTGATTTCCTTTATTAGTTGTTGGTTTTCAAGATCTGAGGTCTCATGGAAAAAGGGAGATAGGAACTCTTCAACCTTAGAATGAAAGTGAAATTGAGAAAAGGATTTGTGTTTAATTTCTTAAAAGGAGGTGTTTTTTCCTTACCTTCAGGAGTGATTTCTCTTACTCTATTCCTTAGCTCCCTAGCCTTTGATTGCTTATGGAATAAATTCATGTTCTTGTCTTCTTCCCTTAGCCAAATTCTCCTGGATTTAAGTCTCCAAAATTCCTCTTCCTTTTTGCTTTCCCGAAAAAATAAATAAATAAATAAATAAAATAAAATAAAATAAAAAATAAAAAATAAAAATTGAACTTAATTCCTTTTCTTTATTCACATGTCAATCCTCTATTTCATTATTCCCCATAATTACCATATGTTGCTCCAATTCTTTGGTTATGTCTTCTTTCCTTTTTTCCAAGTGGGACATGGGATTCCTTTTCCCATGAGTGAAGAGCATGTTTGACAGCTTTGAATTTTGATTCGCACACAAAGATTGGGGAGCCTAGGATCTAAGTGTGCCAAACATGTTTTATAATATCAGATACCCCTTCCTCTTTTATCCATCTTGGATTAAATCTGAAAGAGATGGGACCCAAATTCTCTTTTTCTCTGAGATCTAACAAAATGGGACAATGATCGAACTCACCTATCACCAATATAGAGGAGGTCATGTCCATCCCTTTAAGATGCCAAGAGCTATGAATGAGAAAATTGTCAAGGCAAGTTGAAATATGAGCAACACCATACCTTCTATTTGGCAAAGTGAACTTACCTCTAGAGGATTTGATGTCAAGGAAGTCCCAATCTGTAATTAAATCCTCCATTTTTTCTCTAAAAAGGTCTCTGACCAAAGTTCCTCCCCTTTTCTCGCTTGAAAAAACAGTTGTATTAAAGTCACCTCCTACTATAGAATCTTGATTCCAATGGATTTCTTTGAGCGAAATCGGATTGTCCCAAAATTCTAAACTTTTGTTGTATGTAATAGGAGCTTAAACATTCAAAACCTTGAACATCTCCTTTGTGTCATTTTTCTCCAACATCACTGCAATCCAATGTGAGGATTTTTTTAGAATCGACAATTGAAAAATGCTAAACTATCTCAAAAAATGTCAAGACCTCCAGAGTCTCACCTGCAACTCTAAGTTATCTTGCCACTATCTTTCCAAATCGCCTTGGCCACTATCATGAGCTCGGATTCATCTAATTTTTTTCCTTGCAAAAACACGATTGAGGGATTTTCTACTTTTACCAAATCTTTGATAGAAAGGGATTTTTGGGGCCGCCCATACCCCTTATATTCCAAGATAATAACTTCATCATTTATTCGGAGGAGATTGGGATTTATGACCTCCTTTTGCTTCTCATGTCGACCCCTTGATCCCTTAATCTTTTAGAATATTGGAGACTTGGGGTTGGCTAGCCAATTTCTTATTCAACTTTGCCTCATTTTCTCTAATCTCCTTTTTGGAATGTCTACCCCTCTTCTTGGTGATGCTTTCAGTCTCGTGGCTACTTGCTTCATCCTACCCACTAGGGAATTGAGACATGTTTCTAGTGATTATCTTCACGGAGCCGCCAAGAGGATGAGACAAACTTATTAGAGAGGAGTCCATCGGATGAATCTGCACATAACAGATTCGTCATCAACCACAATAGACGTGGGAGGACATTTCACGTTGGGGTTAAGGTTTGTAGAGGATCATTCCACAACATGAGCTACTTCGTTCTCGTCACCCACTTTTGATGATTCCAAAATCTCCACTTCTTCTTAGACTTCCATTTCATTTCCCTCCCCATCAACCGAAGGATGAGAATCCTCTAAATCATCCAATTGATTCTCCTTCAGAGACTGCAAAGCCCCAAAAAGGACGGAAGAGGAGGTGCAAATATTTCTTTGAGGGGCATTTGATTTATTTACAGCCTAGTTTCATCTATTCCCCCATTTCCTTTGATTCTGCCATTATTCCTCCTGAGTGGTTGACACTGCTTCCCCCTTATTCGATTGAGATTTCTTGTAGTCCCTTGTAAAGTGTCCATATTCATGACAAACTCGGCATCTTGAAAGGGAGTAGCTTGTAATCCAAAATCTAACAATGCTTGCATTCCCCCCTTGTGAGGAAAATTATGCAGGGAGACCCTTCTCCAAATCAACCTCCATGCATATCCTGATGCATGCAAACTACCCTCCTTTGGGTTCTGATCTATCTATATATCTTCTCACTCCATTTCCAATTGCCCTAAAGCAATCATCATTCCAACAGGACAAAGGGAGCCGAGGCAGCTTCACCCAAACTGGAACAACGTTTCGAATGTCTTTAGCATGATCAAAATCAAATCTATTCAAATACATTCCCCTAGTCCCAAAGAAGTAAGGTTCGTTTATGAATATGACTTCCTTATTCTCCTTTGATTCAAATAAGAATGCAAAATATCCATTGTTGTAGGCCTAAATACCCAATCCTCCTTTCATTTTTGCTTTCCAATTTTCTTGCCCCATTGTTCCACAGATTTGGGAAATGGCCACATGCCGGCGAATTTACAATCAAAGTGCAGTGCGAAAACGTGAGGGTGGAGTGGCAGAAGGTGGAGGGGAGCAATAGGGAAGGGATAGCTTTAGTCTTTTTGACAAAGTTAGAGTTTGAATCCCTAGTCTTTTGTTTTTTGGGGAGCGATGCAATCAAAGCCTGAAAGGCTACTACAACATCCGATGGAGGGGGAGGAGCCCCCTCTGGGCAGGCATGGGAGGACACAGGAAGCAAGAATCTAGAGTTAGCAAAGAAGCTAGGATTTGGTGGTGTGTATCAAGCATACATTGTTATATAATGACCGACATTATTATTAGATATCTTTGTGCTTTTTGTGGGAATTTGATGATAAAACTTCTTGGCAAGATCGTGAATTTGAATTTTACTTGTTCAAAATGTATTTGTAAATGCATTGTTGGAAATATTGTTGTCATTGATGTTAAAGGCACCGGATATTACTTATATTTACAATAAAAATTAGAAAATGAAAATGGTTGAAAATATTGTTTTTGGACTTTTGATACCCTATTTGGATACCTTATCTTTGAAGAGATTTATTCAACACATTGAAAAAAAATCCCTAAATCACTTAAATTCTACAAATTACACTACTAAAATTTATGGTTACAAAAAATCTCTGCTAAATTTTAAACAAAATAAATCAAATAAAAATCCAATTATATTATGATCATATTTATCAACCTAATTTTATAATAATATAAGTAATACATTTTAGATTCTAACTCTCTGTATCTAGTTATCTCTCTCTCAACATGTACAGTATTTGTAACTATACTACCAAAACTATGTGACAGAAAAACTAATACACACCTTACCAACGACTCACCGATGGAATTAAAACGAAAGAGACAAAATTCCTAACCTTAACTGCTTTCTTTCAGAAGATACAAGGGACTGATGGTTACAAAACATTCCATTCAACAGACAGTAATGAATAATTTTAGGACACATATCCAGAATCTTTTCTCCATGTAAGTATTTTAAGCCATGGGAATTTCAAATAACTATATTTTAGTTCAAACTTTAAGAGTGTCTAAGGCCTGGAAAACGTTTAACCAACAACGTAATTGGCTCCTCTGATTCCATGATATATAGTCCACATGGCGAGGAGATGTACACGGATTCTTAATATTGGCATTTAACCATCACAGGTGAAATGTCAGGATTTCCCGATTATTAGGCCTCGGCACTTCATGGCCGCTGACTGAAAACTGGCCCAATTAATGGTTGCAGCATGCAAAGAAATATTTTCTTCCCGACTATTGGGACTCAGAACTTCATAGCCACTGAGTGAAAGCTGGGGCGAATTAATGGATGCCGCATGCAAAGAAACTATTTATTCATAGACCATATATAGGATTCAAGCTTAGCCCACTCTGTCATTTACAGTAAAACTATTCTTATCATTCATTTATACTTTATAAAAGAACAGCTTATCTGGCTTTCTGTCAACTGGGTTTAGAATATAAGGCCACTACTGCTTTCTAGGCATACTGCTGCCATATTTTC
This sequence comes from Pinus taeda, assembly GCA_000404065.3. NCBI lineage: Eukaryota > Viridiplantae > Streptophyta > Pinopsida > Pinales > Pinaceae > Pinus > Pinus taeda. Next base: position 11,279 of record APFE031087118.1, read on the forward strand.
TGAACTATAATCTGACTTTTGGTCAGTTGTCTATTGGGTAACTGCAAGCTCCCAATTGGGCTTTGGTTGGATTTTCAAAATGGTTAGCAGAGGAGCAGCAATATACATAAAGTGTGCATTGGGTTTTCTAGAAATTGTGGTGTTTCTGCTACTAACAAAAGTTGATGCAGAAATACACAGTGGGAAGCCTGTGGCAGCAAGGAAAGTATCAGGTGTCGATTCGTCAAAAATCCTTTTGGTAGACATCACTGTGCTGAGAGATGCAGCAACCAAAGGAGCTGGTAAAAATTAAGCAAGCAATTGGAATGATGAGAAAACTAATGAGAGTAGATACTGGTTTGGTTTTTTTTATTAAGGAACCGGATCTGGATCTATATATATATATATATATATATATATATATATATTATATATATATAATATCCTTTTAAGAACTTAGCTAATCTTAGACGCTTGTTATTTGTAATTTACTCAAGTTCATGGTTTAGTGCAGTTTGTCTGGATGGAAGCCCACCGGCTTACAATCTACACAGGGGATTTGGATCAGGAGCAAATAGCTGGCTAATTAACATGGAGGCAAGCCATTTATTTGTGAACTTGTTATATCCACTGTTCTCCAGGGTTGTCATTGTTATTTCATTATCCATGCTCTTTGTAATGGGTTTCTTCTTGATTTCGGTGAGCTTTTGTTAGCCAAGTGAAGAGAGTAACAGATTAATAGCATAAGTTGTGTGATGATTCATATAGTTGGAACATTCTAGAAGAGAGACTCCTGCACTTTGTCTACATATAACCTCCTGTAATCAGTTTGGATATATTAGAAATGGAGTAATGTGTTGAATTGGCCTGTCTGTCTTATTGGAATTGATGTGTTATTTAATACAAAATTGTATGCAGGGTGGAGGATGGTGTCATAACATAACCTCATGCTTAAAGCGGGCACACTCTCACTTAGGCTCATCTCTGTACATGGGACAGAAGCTGGTATTTTCAGGCATCTTAACTGACAATCAAACACTCAATCCAGGTTTTTTTCTAGTCACAATCTAGAGTCATCTGTGATTACAACATGGGTCTTCATAGCATTCAAGGGTAGAAATTAGATTCTATTATGAAAGTGAATCACTGCATCTTTAGCAAGCCACAATATGCAGTCCTTATAGTCAATTATCAATGTATTTTTCTTTCTCTTTGAAAAGAAATTGGGTCTCCACTGTCATTGAAAAAGGGGATACCTTTGTGATTCATGAATTTGAAAATTGTCCAACAGATTTCTACAATTGGAACCGAGTTGCAGTTCGATACTGTGATGGATCCTCATTCACCGGAGATGTGGAAGAGGTAAATCAGGTATGTTGCTGCAAAACGGTTTCATGGATATTTGATGACTATTTTAGCAGGTTTAAAAATTCTTTCCTCTTAACAATTGAAATGTATGAATTTCTTTTGCCCTATATATGTATGAAGTTCAAATCTGTTGTGGTATATTCTTGCACCTTCTTACAAGTTGTAATTTGCACCTAATTAGCAGTACCCATGATCCATCAGGTCACCAAACTTCGATTCAGAGGTCAAAGGATTTGGCAAGCTATTATGGAAGATCTCTTGGCAAAGGGAATGGATAAAGCTGAGCAGGTTCACTTTCCTAATCATCTATGACATCTACTGGGCATGCATATGCATAATCAGAGCGTTGTAGTCTATGAAAATGAGATGTGGGCTATCGAATTCTGGTTCTACTAATTGATTGAAATAGTTCTACTGTAGGCTCTACTTACTGGCTGCTCGGCAGGAGGCTTAACCGCGTTCCTTCATTGCGACGAGTTTCGGGATCTTCTGCCAGAGACTGCTATAGTCAAGTGTATGCCAGATGCTGGATTTTTCACTGATGTGTATGTCTTGAATATGATCTTTGCCTTTACTTGTTGACTGTGATATCAGTATATAAATAACTTATTCATCTAGATATGGTTGCAACTTGCTTCTGCACATGGTGCAGGAAGGATATATCTGGAGGAAGCTACATAAGGTCTTACTTTAATGAAATAGTTACACTGCAGGTATTCCCCGGTTGTTGTTAAAAGACTGTCCTTCACTGTTGGTTAAAGCATTGCCTTATCAAACTATATTAACCAATATTAACCAGTACTAAGTACTGGCCAGCACAAACCTCCCAAGCCACAGTGAGAATGTGGATACCTAATAAGAATGGAATTACAATTTGAACCCTGTGCTTCACCAGCTTAGTGAGTTATCAAATGTATTGATGCTCATGAGCATCATAGGAAACTTTATTGTCATCATCTCAAGCACATTTTCTGCTTCTCACTTTCATATTTTTGTTGAATTTGCAATAACTGTGTTATAGGGATCTTCAAAAAATTTGCCACGTGCTTGCACAACAAAAATGGATCTGAATTCAAGTCTGGTCAGTATAAAGCTCATATCTTCCTACTGATTTTGTATTAGCATAATAAATTTTGCTCTTCCTCAAACAATTACTAACCATTTATGAAACAAAATGGCAGTGTTTCTTTCCACAATATCTGATACAATCGATCAAAACCCCTCTTTTTGTTCTAAATGCAGCATATGATTCATGGCAGGTAAATAGAGTCTCTTTTTGGAATTGTCACTAGTTTTAATACCTATATGTTGGAGGTGACTTAATGTCCTGTCTGTGTTTTCTGTAGATCAAAAACATTTTGGCACCCAGTGAAGCAGATCCCTACAATCATTGGCAACTTTGCAAGCTAAACGTACAGAACTGTACCCCATGGCAATTGAAAATAATGCAAGGTTAAATTTTGCAGTACCTGACCCTCATTTTATGCTCTCTCTTTTTTTCCAATGATGTGCTTCAAGAAGCATGCTCAAACAGCCCTTCAGCACAATGAAAGGAATTCTTTCAGCTTAGGTTCCCACTTTTACTGAAGACTTGTACCCAGTCTCATCCCCTTTGAAACTCAATGCTACATATGAGGGATGCCTATTCTACTGAACTTACCCAGTCTTGCATCTTGCCTCATCCATTTAGAAATTCGTGCCATATGGATGGGGCTGATCATATTGGTAATGGAAACCTGGTGGACAACTTCACTCTCTATTGACCTCACTGGTGAACGAACTTCTCACTCTATTGGCCTCACTAGTGAACCAACTACCCGGAGGCTTCATTTGCTCATAGCAGCACTAGGCAGTTATTATTGTGCTTTCAAATTTCTGTTGGTAAAATTTTGTGAGACATTGGAGGAAAAGGAATGAACATTAACAATTTTTAATAATCCCTATTGTACACACTAGGTTTCAGGTATAGTATGCTAAGTGCATTAAAACCAGTGAGGAGATCAAGAACTGAAGGGTTGTTCATCAATTCATGCTATGCACATTGCCAGACTAATTTGCAGAGCTTGTGGCACGCACCAGACTCTCCAAGATTATACTCAAGGGTATGCTATCTAACTTCAGATGTTATGAATAGCCTTGTTACATTTTATTGAAATATCATTAGAAATTGATATATAGAAAAGGGTGCAAAATGGGAGTGATTTTTTATAGCAGAAGGGGATAAGTCCATTGTAGATATGAGGGTGCATGCAAACCTCTACTGATAAGGTAGAAGGGAAAAAGTTTTTTTCCTGAGATTTTTAACCTTTTGCTGATTACATGACAGACCATTGCAGAGGCAGCTGGAGATTGGTTTTTTAATCGAACAGTGGTCAAGTATATTGATTGTCCATACCCTTGTGATTCTACTTGTCACAATCGTGTCTTCACCTCATAAAATTTTGAGGGTACATGGTTGTTATGATTCCTTCTTAAATTTTCGAGTTAGTCTGTATTTCATTGAATCAATATGGTATACCATATAGTGCTCTGTATTTCATTGATATGCTTATTTAAATAAATCTCCATAGAGAGGATTTAGATATGCTTATTTAAATAAATCTCCATAGAGAGGATTTAGATATGTTTTATTCAAGTTGTTAGAAATTGTGCAAGCTGATGTACAAGCGCGAGATCCCAAGGTCACAAAGGTTCCACCAACCTCCACAAGATCCACGCACAGACCACCTTGGAAAAAAAAGAAACTGATATCAGAATATCATGATTTCCTACACCACAATACAAGTTATACACAAAATACTTCCCCACACAGTAATATTAATCATGGAACTTGTCAATGGTGAGGTAGTGAAAGTTATACACAAAATACTTCCCCACACAGTAATATTAATCATGAAACTCGTCAAAGGGTGAGCAGGTGAAAATGAGGTGTTATTATTTTCCATCAATTTTCAAGTTCTTTCAATAGCATGCTAAATCATGTCCCCTAGTGAATTCCTTTTAACTGAAGTGTTTAGTTTCCCCAAATATGCATCTATGTAAATTTCAAAAAAATAAGGAATTAGGAAAATTCTTGCTTAACTCTTATATTATAATTAATTTCTTTAGGCCAATTTTTATTGTATTTGATTTAGCAATAACAATAATATTGTCATACATCATTATTACAATGAGTCTAGGTTAAATAAAATCTTTAACTCTTCTAACTACTTTATCCTAAAGATCAATTCTTATAAATTTGTCAAAATCATTCTTAAAGTCAATAAAGTAACACAAGAGATTAGCTTTAATATTATGGCATTCATTTGCAATGATCCTAAACATAACTAGGTGGCACAAGATTGAATGATAACTTCTAAAACTAGTGTACCCTTTAACCATTTATCATGACTTTCTTACCATATGCTAATCTTCTTTTCCACAAGTGTACCCTTTAACCATTTATCATGACTTTCTTACCATATGCTAATCTTCTTTTCCACAATAATTCCATGTAACTTTGTTAAAAGAGAGTTTTTAAAGCTGTAACGTACAATTAAAAAGATTGTTTTTATCTTTATTTTTCAAAAAGCAACCTAAGGTTTTGAGTTAGTGTTTAAGTAAACTCTACTTTACTACTAAATTGAAGAGCTTGTGATTATGAAAGATAAAAACAAGTTCTTGGATTTCAACTTTTAGTTTATATTGAATAGCTTTCACTATTTTTAACATTTTATTTTACCAAAAATTTAACCTTATATTTTATATTTCAAAATAAAAACTTTAAAGGTTTGAACATTAGAGAATTTGAATTAAAAAAATTTAGAGAATCATTACCAATTTCCTTATGATTTCTTTGGCAGTTTTACTTTCTTTGACATATACAAAAATTTGAAGTAGCTCTTAGTTTTTAAATTGCTTCACATTGTTTCACAAGTGTTATAGATTATTAAACAAAAATATATATATATATTAATAAATTTTATTTAGAATGATTCAAAATGATCATTATTATTTTCAAATAAATAAAAAATATCAATGTTTATTAAAATATGGTTTAATTATTTTTATTAATCTAATTTTGAAATTTGAAATCAAATTTTAAAATGTTGAATCCATTTATACATTCAAAAATATATTTTAAATAACAAAAATCATAATTTTACTTAACATTATATTACATTCTAATTAAAAACATTATTACATCATCATAAAGATAATAACCCTAATAAAACCTCTGGAACCACGGTATAATAAAACCTCTGGTACCACGGTATAAACAACATTTCGATAAATGAAATTATGTATCCGATAAAGATATTAACAGCATCTCAACAACTGAAATTATGTATGCGATAAGATTTAGAAACCTAATCCACACCACCATCCATCATTGTCATATTCTCGATGGTCCACGTCATCATGTTTACCATGGTTGCGTGGAAGAATTTATGATTAGTTTTAATGAATAAAGCGTCTAGCGTAGGGCACTTTTTGACCAAATGATATTCTAATTTGGTTTAACCGATAAAGCCACACAAAATATTAGCGAGAATGGCAACCTTTATTAAAGTGTACCAATAGGTATAACATTATAAATTTATTTATTTATTTTTCAGTAGTTTGGATATGAAAGTTTAAATAATATATATTTATTTAACTTTTTAATTTAATAAAATAAATAAAATATAATTATAATTATATTTATAATTATAAAATGAAATGATATTTTAAAGTTTATAGACTAAAAATAGTTTATAAAACTTTAAGGGTTAGTTTAATTGGTCAAGTTTTCGTTGTTAAAGTATTTTGTTAAAGGGAGATTACGGGGTCAATTTTATTTAGCACTCTTGGGGTTAGGCTTTGCTAATGAGTCAATGAGAAGTGATCCATTCGGGTGGATCAGCCCAAATAGTTTTAGTGGATGTAGCAGCCACCAATCTCCCATATCCATGAACCACATATAAAATACTAATAATAGTAATAATTTATTAAACCAGCCTAGATTCATCTTAACTCTAGATCTACCACGCTCCTAGAGGGATCAAATCTCTTGAATGCAAACCTCTTTTAGAGTGAAAATAGATTTGATCTCTCTAGGCACTTGATAGATCCGGAATTAAGATGGATCTAGGCTAGTATTATAGTTTGATACGAAACATGCAACATAAAAGTTGTTTTTTTAAATAAATTTTATTTATTTATTTTAAATATAATTTATTATATTGTAATATGTTTGGTAAATAGTGTATTTTTTCCTATATTTAATATTGAAGTTGATATATGTTAATAAATTAATAATATAAAAATATAAGTGGGTTACAAATATATAATTTTGTTTTAATAAGATATATTGAATTCTGAATGGGATGATGGTGGCATAGCTTCAGAGGTGAGAATAATAGTGGCATGGTCATCGTCACCTTAAGTTGTAGCTAAAGGACACATGACCATCACCCTCTATGATGGTTGCAATGAGTACACAGTTGAGTGTACATCCAAGTACCTTATTAATGACATTTATATTAGATCTGCCTCTTCTCACGTACAGTGTAAGATTTGCAAGGTTGACATCTAGATATAAGGAACTTTCTGAAGAACTCATGCTCGATTCCATCATAGTTTTTTGTGTAAGCTATTAGATTATTTATATCATATCATATCAAAGAATACAACATAAGAGTGTCTTGCTATGTCTATTGGTCTGCCACAAGGGAAACTAGACCAACAGCATAACATTACTGCTTTTTTCCAAGTAAAATGTCTAAGATAATCGAAGAAACAACTTATGAGATAATAGGTTTCATGGTGCTTGCTACACCTGAGTTTAGTGATTTATATGCACTCACATTAAGTCTCATGTATTCTCTACATTTCTATACTACCAGTTTGGTTGTTAGGATCTTCATTTGTGGGTGGGTATTCTAGTTGCGCAATGATTTACTTGGGAGTGTCTTGGGTGATGGAATAGGACCTCATGGCCTATGTCCATATGCCCAACATTGGTTTCAACTTGGGCTCTTTCCATTTCTTCCCCTAGTTTGGAGCTATAGTGTTAAGTTTGCATTCATCAACAATGTAAATTATGTTGTCTTGGAAGAGTTTCGATCAATGGTTGGCTATTGTGTGTGGAGGTATCATGGGTCTTTTGGAACAATTTGAGAGCACACAATGGTCGATAGTATAAATTCTAGTGTCTTGGCACAATTTTGAATGATGGTTGGATAGAGTGTGTGGAGATACCATGGGTTTTTTGGAATAGTTTTAGACTATGCAACACTCGACATTGTATGTTCTAGTGCCTTGGAACTGTTTCAGATGGTGATTGGCTATAGTGTGTGGAGGTATTGTGGGTCTTCTGATTTAAGTTTACTCTTTTTTTCGCATTTTGGGTCTGCATTGGTCTTAGTCTCTAGCAATTGGTCAATTTCCATGCCTTGTCAACGAAGTCATGAAGGTGTGCCAGTGGGTGTAGCTCTCATTTGGAGCTCACATGCAAGAGCCTGAGCTCACTCTTCTTTGCATTTCTCTTGCATGCAAATTTTGCATGAAATTTAGCAAAAAATACGTGAAACTACGAAATAAATTACTACAGAGTGTGATTGTCACTCTGACTTTGAAGTTCTTACAACAATTGTTGATTGGATGTTGGATCCAAGCCATTCAAAGGGTCGTCAGAATTAGTACATGCATAAGTTGGATATCTACTAACAGATAAAGATGCTCCTGGACAGAGTTCTTCTTGATAGAAATGATGCAAAGGATGAAATACTCTTGATAATGAATGAGTTTTAGTTGGAACTAAAAGCTATGGACAAACTTTTGGCTAGGATTGAGGAGCTCATCATCTGTGGAAAGGGACCAGCTCCTCCAGACAGTCCAAATGATCCAATGCCTATTGAGGTGGATGTTTGCACCTCCTCTTAATTCTTGCATGATTGTGTCTCTTTTTTAGAGTCTACTCTTTAGTCTATTTAAGCATGTTATGGTTGTTTATCCTTGTCTAGTTTTCATGGTAGTTTTTGTAGCTAATAAGCCATGGTTTTGTATTCTTTCTCAAGACTTATGGTGCTTATGATATCTATATATTTTTTTGGACAAAAGCTCTCATGTTCTACCAGTGATCCGCTTTGCTTACTGGTAGTACAAAGGCACACAAGGAGCTAGAAAATTTGTGCCTGCTTGCAATTAATAAAGGATTTTAATTTACAAAATAAATAAACAAATCAACTCATATTATAAAGCAATAAAGAGATGATAGTGACAGTGAGAGGAAATTGACACATGGTTCTTTTTTTTTAATAATGATAGAAGATATCTTAAAGTATGTCATAAATATTTTATTGGAATGTCCACTTTAAGTAAAATAATTTTAAATCAACTTCATATTTGTGAAGCAAAAGAGAGAGAGAGTGAGTGAGAGCGAGAAAGTAATTGAAAGTCAAAATTTTCTTTTTCGTTAATAGATGTCTTCTATTTCTTAGTATGAGGGAGATATGTAATCCTTTAATATTTAATATGGACTTACACATGACAATTTAACAAAAAAATATTTCAACATGGGTAATAAATAAAATACTTTAAGAACTTGTTTAAGTAAAGTATGTGCGTCCCTCTTAAAATATAAATAAAATATTCTCTAAATAGATTAGTAATGTCTATAACAAAAAATATATATATTTATGCTATACATATTTAATTAGTTGTCCATGTGACCTAATATAATTTCATGTAAAGTGATTAGAGTAAAAAATAAAATGCTAGTAAGATGTTTAAAACCTTATACTTTTCAAAAATATATTTAACACATGATATCAGCTTCATATATATATATATATATAATGTTAAAGGAAATATTTTAATGTTGTATAAATAAAATGTCCAATTTGAGTTACGAATAAAATATTTAACATGAATTAATATCCACATATTTTTAAAATATAATAATAATAATAATAATAAACAGATTAATGTAAGTTGATAAAGTGGTTCAATACACATGTTATGTAATCTCTATAACATTCAAAAATACAATTTAGACAATAAAAAATTACATTTTTTTTTGCACTTTAAAATAAGTTTGCACCTAAAGAAATTTGATCCCTCTGGGTTCATGTTAGATCTGTGCTTAAGATGGATCTATGTTGGTAATATCATTATGAGGGAGATATGTAATTACTTTTATACTTAACATGTAATTGACTCTTAGAATATATAAAGTACCAATTTAAATCCATATTAACTTCACGTACATTTAGAAGAATCAAAACTTTAAGAAAGATTTACAACTTTAGTGATTTCATCTCTACCTATCTATAATAAATACAATAATAATAAATATATATATATATATATATATATTATATATTATATATATCTTCTTTTAAACATTTCCAATAATAGTTTCTCACTCTAATAGAGATGTATAATTATTTCCTTAATTAGTGTGTAATTACAACATAAACTTAAATATATTAACTACTCCATATTATATTAAACATGGAAATTCTCCTAATATGCCAATATCATCCAAATGTTTTAATTAAAAAAAAAAATAAAATTGCTTTCAACTCTATATATTAAAAAAATATTTGAAATTATAAAAACAAAAAATAAGTAAAATTACATTTTATATTATAATATTTTTATAAATAAAAGTGTACTTTTTATTTATAATAATATTATATATTTGGTTTTTTGAAAAGAGTTTTCTGCTAAAATCACATCATAATTTATTGGTCGAAGCCTTTCGAACCAATAAGTGTGGTTCATTTTTCCATTTTCAAGAAGGATGAATCACACTTTTGGAAACCCGTTGATAAATAAATTATGATGTGATTTTCACCGAAAACTCTTCTCAAAAAACTTGATATAAATCAAAAAACCTAACAACAATTATAAGTTAAACTCCTACCATGGGATCTAGCAACTTTATGAAAAATGTGATGTTCAGAGTTTTAATGGTGTTATTGATAACAATAAATTTGTCCGGCAGATAGGTATATGTCATTTATAGAAAGGCTTGATCAAGAAACTTCATGAAAGATGTGATGATTAGAATTTAAAAGTTTGTTGTCGATAACAATAAGTTTGTGCCGCAAGATATGAATATGGAATTTACGAATTTATGATGACTTTTAAAGGTGTTATTGATAACAATAAATTTGTGTCGGGATGTAATTTATAGGTATTATTGGTGACATTAATTCTTTTCTCGGGAGATAGAATATGTAATTTAGTTGTTAGGTAAGGTTTATATTAAGTAGAATATAAAAATTAATTTTGAAAAGAAATTATTTTATTTTATTTTATTTAAATATTTTGAAGGCAAGTTTTTGTGATTTATTATTATATGTTTATTTTTTTTATTAATTACATAAATTATTTATTGTGGTTCATTATTACGGTAAGATGGATAGCTCGAATCAAAGCACCAATAAATATAGTTGATGTAATGGTTAATTTCCAAGGGACTAAAAATAAGTAATATTATATTCAAAATCAATGTTAAATGGTAAATCAAATAATTATTACTAGCAATTGCCCCTAAAGATGCAAAGATACACTGAAGGAATTGAAGATGCTTATGATGTCATTGCAAAAATGTTGCAGCGAAAGAAAGATAACAACCTAAAGGGTGGAGGATGGAGGGGAGGAAATGTGTTTAGGGTTACAATAGTCTCACACTTGTCTAACATAACAACCTAAAGGGTGGAGGATGGAGGGGAGGAAATGTGTTTAGGGTTACAATAGTCTCACACTTGTCTAACAGATGTTGCTCGAACCACATGGCTAAATCATGTTTTTCCAATCATACCATAATGTCAAAATCTTATATACATATTATATCCAGGCTATAACATGCAAGGTAATGAGGAGAAAGATTACCATAGGTCCTCATGTTTTTCCAATCATACCATTATATGTCAAAATCTTATATACATATTATAACCAAACTGTGACATGCAAGGTAATGAAGAGAAAGATTGCCATAGGTCCTAGTGGGCCTTGGCGCACAAAAAATGTAATTGCAGAGAGGAAATGACTAAAGTTTTTGTTGATAATGAGATTAAATAAAGATCATCTTTCACTGGAGTGACCTTCAGATTCCATGATATTCTCCAATCAACATAAAGAAGGTGCTTTGTTTTAGAATTTTAGTTATCTCCTTTTAAAAAATTTGAACTAATTTGGAGCCATTAATTCCAGTTTTAAATTTAATTAAATTTTGTCTAGCAAAAATTTGTTGGAATCGCAAATTTATATGGTGTAGTTTACACAATCCAAGTTTCCAAGTAAACTTTCAAGGCATTGTATCCATTTATGCATTCAAAAATACAGTTTTAAAAATGAAGAGTTACAAGTGTTATATGCATATATAAAACCAATATAGATCCATTTTGAAGAGGATTAAATCTCTTGAGGCGCATATTTTTTTCAAGTTTTGCACTCTAAAACAAGTCACATATGCTATCTTTAGCCTTGTGGACATTAAAATTTTCTTTTTTTCTTTCTCATCTTTCCAAAGTAATTTTGGTTGTCTTTGCACAGCTTGTGTGGGTACCATAATAACTAGTGACCATGTAAGTTAACGATTGTTAAGAAGTATTTTATGTCAAGGATGGTCATTCCTAAACAAAAAAATACCTAATAACATCTCAGGTTGAACACGATTTAAGGTGGGACTTTATCATAATTTGTTAAAGCAATTTTGTTTGGGAGTTATCTTAAGAATCCCCAAAGTCGGAATTTCTATACGAACTTGACCAAAAATTTAGATGTTTTCTGTTATATAAAAAAAAAATTATTAGGTTATGATATCGTTGTAAATTGGTTGAAAAAACCAAAATTAAGCCCATTTAATTTTTCAATTAAACATTTTATATCATCCTACTTAAAAAAATCTCTTAAACACCTAAAGAAATCCTTAAAAATGCATAATTTAATGTAAATCTTATCATATTTATTAATATGTTAGCATCAAGAATAGTGTAAAATGCCATGCCAGAAAATGGTTCGTTTAAATCAAATTTAATTTAAGGTGTTTGTTCCCCACTACATCATAGGTATCATGGATTTTGAACATGAATCTCCATAACCACATCCTAAAAATGAATATATTTAGTTTTTATTTATGATATATAAATAAATATTCGACTGCATATTAATGTATCATACATCCTATGTACCTTGTACATTCCTGTTCAATGAAGAAATTATTATATCTAATAAAATAAGAACTCTTTTCTTGTAAAAAATTTTATGACTTAGGTAATTGATCTGTTGCATGCTTATTTATATTTTATTTTCAATGTCATATTTATAGTGATGCATATTTATTTCTTATTTCTTAGTAATTTAAATAGGTAATATAGTGGTAAAAAGTAAGGTTATCAAGTTTTTATTAATATAAGATTTTAAACATGTGAAAATTTTTAAGCATTTAATCGCTTAATTAAAACGTGAGTTTGATTAATAGGGAAATTTTTATTTCAAATAACTTAAAAGTAATTATTTAAAAAAAAAAAACAAAAAAAAAAATTATCATAATATATTTTTAAATGGACATATTTAGTTTAAATGAAATTGAGTTATTTAATTGATGTGATAATTTTTTCATCATTTGAATGTTAACATTGTTAATAATTTTGTTATTATGCTTTACTTTTCTTTAATAATGAGTGAATAAACATTTTCCCCATTTTTAATTTGAAACAATTAGTAAACACTCCTGGCTCTTGATTTGAATGAGTACCTACTAAGTATATGATATATATTTATAGCTTGGAAATTTTTCACATTATTGAATTGTTTATTTTACATATATTTGTTTTGTATGTAGAATGGAGAAATTATAAATCTCAATTTTATATTAACAAAGTATAAATATAAAAGAGAGAATTTAGTATATTTAAACAACATTTAAGAGTATGTGTTTCTTTGGTAAAATGTTATAGGTTCAAATACAAAGAGGATTAAAATATATAGAACTTTAAACTTTAAATGAAAAAATCTGATATATCAATTTAATATCTAATTTAACGATAACCTTAAAATTAAATTATCATTATTATTATTATTCTTTTAAAAAAATAACAAACTTAATTTTAATTTAGATATTAAACATTAATTAAATATATCTATCCTTGCTTTATCATGGAGATTCTTAATTTGTAAATAGGCTTTGTTATGATATCATGGGCTATTACTATGGCTTATCAATACTATATGCTCAAAAAACCATAACTCATTTCATATGACACTTGTTCATATCACTGTTTTTTTAATTAATTTTATTAAAAGGATAAAAACGACATAACTACTTTGGAGATAATGTGTTATTTAGCTCATATATGCAAATGGATATATGTATTTTTCTTTTTGCATAAGCATATATACATATTCACTTATTTATTTATCAATGGCTTTAGTGTATTACAGAGTTTGTTAGGTTGCATTGACTTTTAATAAATTTAAAAGATTATATTTGTGCCATGTGGCTCTCCACCCACCAATTTCCTAGGGATTTGAGATTATTCCAATTCTAATAAGTTTCTCCATGATAAGTTCTTCATTATTATTTATAACATTCATTTATATATAAGCAAATTTTATTTAGCAAAATCGTAGATTCGTGCCACGTGGCTCCCTACCCACCATTTTCTTAGGCATTTAAGATTATTCCAATTCTAATAAGTTCCTCATTATTATTTATGGCATTCATTTATATAAAGCAAATTTTATTTAGTTAAGGACTAATTCTCATCAACTTCATTGTGAAACAAAGCGCTAGTAAAGTCCAAAAGAAGTGTGGGAGGAAAGAATATTCATTTTTTGTTTTTCCTGAAAGTGTAAACAGAAAAACATTTCATTTTAGAATGTGAGGCCTTCAAAGACAACAGGGAAAATTATGCACATATGTTGGCAGCTAGCTCTTGGGATAATCTATTTATCGAGGGGTTTGTCGAGAAGCTGGGAGCATTTATTTTGAATCTTCATAGAAAAAGGGTCAATACATCAAGCAGATGAAGAAGCAATTTGTCCCATAGGCTATCTTTAGCCTCGTGGATGTTAAAATAATTTCTTTCTTTCTTCTTCAATCAGATGTGTAATTCTTTTTTTCTTAAGTTAAAGTTGACCCATGTCAAAACAGCAAACGACTAATGTCAAATGAAAATGAAAAAGGTAGACAATGCCTACCCTAACCAATTTAAAAAAGGGATGAACTTGACCAAAAAAAATTGGATAGGTTATGATCTTGTTGTAAATTGGTTGAAAAAATAAAAAATAAACCCATTTAATACATAATTTAATGTAAATCTTATCATATTCATTAATATGCTAGCACCAAGAATAGTGTAAAACGTCATGTCGAATATGACTTGTTTAAATCAAATTTAATTTAAGGTGTTTGTTCCCCACTACATCACAGGTATCATGGATTTTGAACATGAAGCTCCATAATCACATCCTAAAAATGAATATATTTAATTTTTATTTATGATATATAAATAAATATTGGACTTCACATTACACTAATAAGAATCTACCTATGGATTACTCATGCTCCAACTTTCATCTGCGCGCCCGTGACCTAGCCTACGCCTCTGCCTTTCGTGATGCCTCCTGCAGCTGCCCTGCCTGGTAGCCTGCTGCTATCAGGCTGCCTCCCTTCCCCCTGGCTTCCTTTTGGCTGGCCCCTATCGCGCTGATCTCTGCTCCTTGCTCCGGGCTTGGTAGCCTTCTACTGCTGAGCTTTCCTCTACCTAATGCCTCACCAGTCGGAGGATGGCTCTCCCTCTCCGAATGAAGAGTCCAACCATGAAGCAGCTTTTGCCTCCTTAATAGCTGATCATGGAGCTCCAAAATCCAGGCCAGTTGCAAGTAAATTTGTCAAAAAACTAGATGACATTCCTGAAATATCCTTACCTCCAACTCTACCTCGAAAAGCAGCCATTTGTCTGGCCGAACGGGGATTGGTTGGGCAGTTCACAAGTCTGTGGCCCTCCCCTAGAGTAGTGCAAAAATGGGTGGAGAGAAACTGGAGTGCCAAGATACAAGGTAAAATCGCAATCAAGTTCTGTGGAAGGGGCTATTACACAATTTTATTTGAATCTAAAGAAGATAGGAACCTTATTTTTAGGAATGGACCATACTTCATGGACTCAAGAGGCCTATTTCTAAATAGGTGGTCTATGGACATTGATCCTGAGATGGACATCCCAAACGCAGTGCCGGTCTGGGTCAGGTTGTCGCATCTCTGTCTTCATTGTTGGGGAGACAAATCAGTCAAAGCTATAGGGAACACGGTGGGCAAGTATATTGATAGATGTGAACCAAAAGACAACATGCACGCTTGTGCCAGGATCTGCGTGGAAGTAGATCTGGGAAAAGGGCTTCCGAAGGCAATCAAACTCAGGGTGGATCAGTGGACGCACATCCAGCACTTGGACTATGAGCAAATCCCCTTCAAATGCAAGGTATGTCATGAGTATGGTCATTTTGCAAATAGGTGTAGCAAACTTAAGGACATTGAGACGGTTGAGACTGCAGAAACCCATGAAAACAACTGGGAACAAGTGAAAAGGAAGAAAACTAGTAATAAACAAACTACCTAAAACCCTCCTCAAACACATGAAAATACTGCTACTTCCTCAAACCCCCTCATCAACCCTGCTCCTCCAGTTGAACCGTCTGCTAATCCCTTCGAACTCTTGGATAAAGATCCCCCATCTCCTCGTTCCCCTCCCCAGCTCAAAGCTACTGCTAGTGCTTCCTCCCCACACCCCAATTTCTCACCTCCCCCACCCTCCATTGACAAAATCCTCACTAGAAACAAAGTCAAAGAAACATCCAATGCTTCGGAACAGCCAAAAAAAGCCGGGAGGAAATCCAACAAGGAACTTAGAGATGAGGCTACAGCAAAAGATATGGAAATAGGAACTCAACAGCCAATGGACACTTTCCTTGGCAAACAGAAAGGGAGTGTGGAGAAAACGCAGCCGAAGGACAAGGCTGGGAACCACCATAAACCAAGTAAATAATGATCTTGGTCTCTTGGAACAATAGGGGGTTGGGTTTTGCCTTAAAACTCAACGCAACAAGAGATTTAATAAAGCAAGAACATCTGGATATATTAATGATCCAAGAGACCAAAATCAATAACCAAGAGTTTCAAAACTTGATAGCAACTCAAAAAAATTACGAAGGTATAGCAAAAAACTCAAATGGGGCCTTAGGAGGCATTGGTACATTGTGGAATAAATGGAACTAGAAAATTATCAGCCAAAAACTCAACAACAGCTGGGTTAGGAAAAATCTAACAAAGAAGAACACAAATGTCAAATATACGGTCATAAACATCTACTCACCAAATCACTATAGAGACAAAGCCTTATGTTGGGAGTCTCTAAAAGAAGAGGTACAAGATGTTCATATAGAAAATCTAGTCATGGGAGGGGATCTAAATCTGATCCGGAATATAGAGGAAAAGCTGGGAGGCAAATTCATAGGAGATCTATCAAGAGCAGTCTTGGAGGATATCATTGTTGAACATAAATTGCTTTATATCCATCCCAGCAACAGAAAATTCACATGGAGCAACAAAAGAACGAGCGTTCATAACATAAAGGAAAGGTTGGACAGAATCTTGATCCAGGAGGATATAGTAGCAAGTTTTTCGTTCATCAAGAGAAAAATTGTGCATGCCTCGGCTTCCGATCATAAGCCAGTTGTGTTCATCCTGGACAAGTGGGAATATTAGGGTTCGATCCCATTTAAATATAGCAAAATTTGGGATAGTAAGGATAGCTTCAGGAATTTAATAAAAGAAAGCTAGGACGCAGATGTGTTGGGCTCCCCACAGTACGTATGGGAGACCAAACTTAATAATGTGAGAGAAAAAATAAAAAGTGGGCCAGAGAAGAAGCTCTCAGGGACAAGAAACGAAAATCAGAGTTGCAAGACAAATTTGAAAAGTGGAACAAAGAAAAAGAGAGTCAACAAGTTACAGAACAAGATAAAGCCCACGAAACAGAAATGTTTTTGGCCCTCTACCAGCAAAATAGAAATGAAGAGGAGGAACTCAGACAAAAGTCCAGATGTCTTTGGATCCAAGCAGGGGACAAGAACACTACATTTTTCCACAACAACCTTAAGATTTGCCGAGCAGGCAACCAAATTGACAAAATCCAAGTAGAAGTGCAGGAAATCAAGGGGAGAGAGGAAATAAAAGAAGCAGTGTTTAACCACTTTAAAAACCTCCTCATAGTTGGGGAACAGCAAGTGGATAGTGCTCATTTTCTGCAGCAAATTAACAGCAAAGTTAGTGAATAGCAAAACAATGAGCTCGAGAAGGAGGTAACAGCGGAGGAAATAAGGGATGTTATTTGGAGCCTACATCCGAAAAAAGCTCTAGGCCTCGATGGATTCACCATCGCCTTCTACAAATTCCATTGGGAGACAATTAAAAAATATCTGGTAGGTATGATCAAGAATGTCTTCAAAAAATACAAAGTGGGGGAAAACACGAAAACTTCTCAATTGGCCCTCATCCCCAAAGAGCCAAATCCAGTCTCCTTTGATAGATTCAGGCCAATTTCTCTATGTAATTCCGCATATAGAATCATCACCAATATTTTGGCAAATTGTCTAAAAAAAATCCTCCCTAGTATTATTTCGGAAAACCAAGTGGGCTTCGTCCCAAAAAGGTAAATAACTAACAATGTAATTCTCATTCAAGAAGCCATTCACAGCAGCATCCAAAACAATGAAAGAGGTATGGTTATAAAGTTGGATATGGCTAATGCTTTTGACTGTGTTTTCCATCGCTTTCTAGTTGCAGCTCTTCAAAAGTTTGGCATTTCAAACAAGTTTATTAGGATCATCGAAGCATGCATCTCCAACCCATGGATTGCAACTTTGATTAATGAAAGGCCCAGTAGATATTGTCGCAGTACTAGAGGATTGAGGCAGGGATGCCCGCTCTCCCCTTTTCTTTACATCAAAATGGCATAAACTCTTAACATATAGCTAGAGAATCAGCGAATGAGAAGGGATATTACTGGCATTAGAATTGCTCGAGGTGTTAAAGAAATTAATCACTCTCTCTTCGCTGATGACACCCTCTTCATTGGGGGGGCATCTAGTATCATTGCTAGAAGGTTCAAAAAGGTGTTAGATGACTTCCTAGTTACCTCTAGATGTCTTTTGAACAATAAAAAATGCAAAATATACACCTGGAATGTGCCAAATAACATCATGCAAAGGATATCCCAAATACTGGAAATTCCAGTATAGCAAAAATGGAGCCATTTCATATATTTGGGGTTACCATTGGCCAAAGAAGGGATCAAGACAAAGACTTGGAATAAACAAATCGAGAAATTAAGAGGGAAAAATCCAAAGTTGGGGGATGATGTGGTTAAACTTGGCTGGTAGAACCATCTTAATCAAAGCTCTCCTTTTGGCTTTGCCAATCTATCAGTTCACTTTAACTTTGGCTCTAACTAGCATTCATAAGCAAATGGAGCTTATAATCAGAGGCTTCCTTTGGCGAGGGGGGAGACAGGACTCCAAAAAGTTCAGTTTGGTTCAGTGGGATCAAGTGACTCTTCCCTTCAAATTTGGAGGTATCTCCATCCGCCTCCCAAACATAACAAACAAAGCTCTTGGTATTAAACTAGTCTGGCATATGCTAATTGGGAAGGATCATTGATGGGGAGAAGCCTTGGCCAGGAAATATCTCAACAGGCAGAGGTCCTCGCTGATCAATGGGTTGATCCCAGATTGCCCTTGTACCCAAATCTGGAGGCTTATTAAAAAAACCATTCCCCACATCAAAGATCAATTCTCAAGAAATCCTGGAAATGGAGAAAACACCTCCATCTGGAGTGATCGAATTATGGGAGCAACGTCGTTAAAAGGCCTCATAATCTAAGTGATCTACATGACTGGTTGGAGGAGAAGGGTATATCTTCCTTATCCTCCATCTCGGAGTGGAACCAAAACAGATGGACTGCCTAGAAAAAGCCTCCTTTACCAAATTGTCTCTCTGATCAGTGGGAAGAATTGAAGGCCCTACTATATGGCTCAGCTTCGATAAACAAACAGAATAAGGATAGTTATATTTGGGACCCCAGCGGAGGAGTTTACACTGTCAAATCTGGCTACAACTTCCTTCGTAATCATAGCAACTATGATAATTGGATCCTCTGGCCTGCTGTGTGGAAGAACGCTTGTCTTCCTAAAATCAAGTTTTTTGCCTCGACCCTGCTAAAAGGGAGGATTCTTATCGCTGAAAATTTGAGGAAGAAGGGCATCCATGGGCCGTCAATGTGTGTTCTTTGCCAATCAAAAGAAGGGAGCACCCAACACCTCTTCTTTAACTATCCCATAGCTATACAGTGTTGGAAGCAAGTTATCAGCCCCCTTGACTTGAATATTGAGCCAATTTTGTAGCTATCTCCCTTACACAAAAACTGGGTTCACAGCTACCCCTATGCTAAGTGAAACAAGATAGCCATTATAAGTGTCTAGAAGTGTCTCCCCTCCACACTTTGCTGACACATCTGGTTGGCAAGAAACAAGTGTATCTTCAAGGGAAAAAAACCAAGCTCGGGGACTATTCTTTCCAAAACTATGGCCCAAATTGCAGAAATGATCAACTATAAAGGTATGCCACCCCCGGATCAAACCAGCTGGACACAAGTAGAAAAGGATTGGTACAATAAGATCCCCATGGATGGCCCAGCCAGGAATTACATACCAAAAATTGTTGGAAACAAGCAAGTAAACTGGAAGCTTCAGGGTAATGAAAGAGAAATAGATGGGTGGATCAAAAACCAAAAAAACTACATCCTCTTCTTTGATGGAGCCTCAAAGAACAACCCCGGAAGAGTTGGGGCGGGTGGGCTAATTCTGGATCAGCAAGGTGAAACAATTTCAGCGTATGAATGGGGACTAGGGACTTTATCAAACAATAGAGCAGAGGCCTATGGGTTGCTAATGGGCACTAGCATCCTCATAAAGCTCCAAGCAAAAGATCCAGTTATTATCAGAGACTCTTCTATTATAATAGCAGCAATGGATGTTGGAAGAGAATTTAAAAATCAAGCCTTGAATAAGATAAAGCAAAGAATTATTGATAATGTCAACCTGCTCAGGAAAGTTGTTCACAAACATGTGTTAAGAATTCATAACCAAGCAACGGATGCCTTAGCCAACAAGGCAGTGGACAGCGAGGTTGGGACAGCAAGAGAAAATAATGATGTTTATGAAAAACCAATACCATAACCAGTCTTCAATAGTGATCTGGCCCATAATACAAGATCAAGGAAAAATCATCACACATTTGAAAAGAAAAAAGGAAATCAGTACAATGCAAAACCAGAGCGCGATTATCCATCATATGTCTGACATAAAAAACAAAGAAAATCTATCTAGAGCAGCGTAGAAAATCTCCCCTGTTCAGAATAATAAGCAGAGTATCTTTATGTCAAAGAAATTTCATCCTCACGACATGACAGAAGTCAGCAAAAGTCTCTTCAAGTGTAGGGGATCTCGAATTGTCACGAATTGCAATGAATCAGCTGCCAGGAGGGATCACGAGAAACTTCATATCCAATATTATAAGAAGCAGTCCGGGATCAAGTTTCCTCATAACAATAAGTATCTCAGCGGCGTTTGCAGAAGTTATTTAGGTCGCAATGTCTGTAATAGGAGGTTTCCGGGGAGTATCATAAGCTCCCTCTTTTCCCCTTTGTGCGTCGGCAGAGGTATAGTTGTTCTGGTTTTTTGGCTTTGCAAATTTTCAACTAACATTTTGTCTATTCCTGTGGTTCCGTTTAGAATTGTGCACAAACTTTATCAAGCTTCTTCAGTGGTGCTTTACCTTTCTCCTCCGCTCAATTCCTCTTCTCGCCCCTACAACTCCATTCAATCGCCCAGTTACTCCTCTCGCCCATCTATCATCGGACCTGTGGGCACCAGTAGTTTTTGTGATCTCTCCATCTGGCTAGCTCTTTCACGCAGTCTCATCCCATCTCATTTAAGCACCCTCACCCTCAGGCATCAGCTCTTGTCTTTCTTTAGCGAAGACCTGCATTCCAAACACTCCTCGGGCAACTCCAGAATCTCGAAGCAGGAAAAAAATTAGGCCAAGAATTTGAGAACTTCTACCTTCTGCCCATCCACTTTCAGTGGAATTCAAACATAGATCTGCAATAAGGATAAGAAGAGCACCTCCCCTATTTTCAACATGTCTGGTAATCCTTTAGAACAAATTGAGAACAATAATAGCTGTGCGCTCTACAAGGCAAACTACTTCACGATCGGGTGCTTCATCAAAACTCTCAATGAGCTCAGGGCTGAAATGGAAACTGAAAATAAATCCAAGAAGAAAAAGTTCGAGAAGCAGAAAGCAGAGATTGAAGGGCTAAAGAAAAATGTCAACATCTGGAAGAAGCGATAAGCTTCATAAAAACTCTGAATTAAAGTGAGCAAGGCAAAGCCTCGACCAAGCTTAGCAACAAGAAAGATAAGCCCCCCAAGGATTCTGTTAATCAGTTTTAGTGACCTCTTTGATAATTTCCTATGTTATGTAAATTTTGTTTACTATTAGGACAGTTCATCCGACAATATAGTCGTTATGTATTTCAAATTCTAAGAAGCATGATCAGTGATCTAGAGGACAGGACTGCATTCCCTTCTTGCACCTCCCTCACCGATCTTCCCTCTTCACATGTACCGGGACCTTGTGCCCCCGTTGTTGTTTTATAATATACTAGTACCCGATCTTGTCAACAAAAAAAAAGAATCCACCTATGTAAAACCCTTGTACATTTCCTAGTTCTAAGATAAAGATCATTCATAAACCCTTGTACCTTTCCTAGTTCCAAGATGAAGATAATTCATTATGTTTTAATAAAATAAGAACTCTTTTCTTGTAAAATTTTATATGACTATGACTTCGGTAATTGATCTGTTGCATGAGCCTGCTTATTTATATTTTATTTTGAGTGTCATTTATAGTGATGCATATTTATTTCTTATTTCTTAGTAATTTAAATATGGTAAATAATTGTAAAATAAGGATATCAGGTTTTTATTTAATAGAAATATTATAAATGTGAAAACTCAGAAATTAATGCTAAATAAAAGTGAATTTAATATAACGGAACTTTAAAAAGAACTTAAAAAGTAATTATATTAAAAAAAAAATAAATAATTAAAATAATTTTTAAATGGAAATATTTAGTTTAAATGGAAGTGAGTTATTTAATTGATGTGATAATTTTTTCATCACTTGAATGTTAACATTGTTAATAATTTTGTTATTATGCTTTATTTTTCTTTAATAATGAGTGAGTAAATATTTTCGCAATTTTTAATTTGAAACAATAAGTAAATGCTTCTCACTCTTGATTCGAAGGAGTACCTACTAAGTATATGATATGCATTTATAGTTTGGAAAATTTTCACATTATTGAATTGCTTATTTTGCATATATTTGTTTTAT
>APFE031087122.1:11498-39780 GCA_000404065.3 Pinus taeda
TTGTTAGCCTATCTATCCTTGTTTCTTTTATAAACATACAGATGGAGCCTGAAGTCAAGCCAGCTAGCCTTCGAACTGCATTTGTTATACAAATTCAAAGTAGACCAATGTTGCTTCAGTCTATCTCCGGGTTTTGTTTATGAATTAAACAATAGATCTACAAGCAATCTAATTACCCTAAGTGGTGGCTCTAGTAACCTCGTTTAGATCACCCCTGTGTTTTACATACACTGATCTTTACTTATTCGGCCTAAACACCTGAACTAGATTGCAAACTATGAGTGAAAACCTATTTGAAGTCTCGCATTGTTACCATCGCACCCTGCCTTCAAGGAAATCTGTATGCATCGCATTTCCCGAGTGCAGTAGGTGCGCTGCATACTGATTTCACTGTGTAACAGGTGCGATGATCAGGGAGGGTTAACTTTAATCTCAGACTGTGGATTTTTCTCACTGTTTTCAGTCCTATTCAAGAGTTTTGTTGTCTGTAGTCAGTGTACTTCTGTGAAAACCCCCTTCTCTTGCATTATTCTGCCTCCTTAGTGCAAAGAACTATAAATGTTTTTATGTATTGTGCGTCACTTTTAGTTCTCTTTTCCAAAAAAGTAGCATAGTCGAACTATCGTCTCTAGATCTGAAAGTGTCGTAGCTGTCATTTTTAGTTTTAGAAAACAATCCCATTGTTCTGGATAGTCGATCATATGGTTACTATTGCATAGGATTTGAATTAGTAGTTTTAAAGTGTCGAAAAGCAATTTTCATTTCAAAATCGCAAAGTGTCTCTCTTGCTTTCGCTTCATTTTGAAAAAGAATTTTGTTGAGTACTGTCGCTTTAAAAGTAATTCAATTTGCACATAGCTTTCTTAACATCATTCACATTAAGAATGCTGAAAACAAATACATGCATGTGCATTTGCATTTTGATTGCTTGGCTTGATTTAGGACTGTGCATTCAGCGTGTGCTCTGTGCTCTGTGAAGAAACGATTCTTGACTTTCTTCCCTTTAGTAGCTAGGATTTTCATTGCTGGAAGAAGATTAAAAGTTTGTTTATCATCTTAGACTGCATTTTAGGAATTATATACACATCATGTGGTGAACCTGAAAGGAAAATTGTTAAGCAAGATCAACTTAAAATAAATTTAATGAATCTAACAACGCTTTAGAACTTAACGCACAACAACTAGAGGTCTAGGCTAGAGACGTATTTTGGTGTCGTAAAACCTGGTAACTGTTGTTTTCGTGTTGGTTGGGTGATTCCTCCACTCTGAGACGGCAAGTGCCAATACAAACTTGTGCTCCCACGTACCGTCAAGCATATATTGGGAGACCACAATAGGCTGCATCCTTTATCCGTAGGAAGCTATGTCTGTCGCCCTATAGATCGCAATGCACTAAACACAACATTTGTGAAGATTGACTGCCGTACTGTAAATAGTATTCTGCAGTTTTGGAATTGGTTTGGTAATCCTCTCTACCTAGATCTCTAGAGAAGTCCATTTTCTCGTTTTTAGACTCCTTAAAGGAAAAGGTCCTCTGAGCACTTGTCACTTTAGGCTCAATAAAAATCGAAGGCGACTAGAGTCATCTTTTTTTTTTTCTCGACTCTTTAAAATTGAGAAAACAAGTTGTGTCAAAGCGTCTAAAATTCATTTAATTCGAAGAAAAAAACATTTTTCCCTTTTTTTTGAGTTGATCAAGTAATCCGCAATCGTGGAAGAAAGTCAATCAAAACCCCGTCGTTCGTGGAGACTTACGAGTCAACCGTCGTTGACTCCGAAAGCAAAACCATTCCGGACGAAGCAAACTCGTTTAACCGGATCAAAGTCCCCTAGGTTGGTTGGAGCAAGCACTCCAACATCCTCAGAGACTCCGGTTACTCCGAACATTTCTGTTATCCCTGCCTCTACAGAAGAAATTCTGAAATAGCAAAAGAACATTACAACTTATCCCAGTGTGACGGTTAACACTTCTATTCTTGAATCGGCTCCGTCTATAGCCAATTCAGAAGGTGTTACTACCCAACCGTCTGTTTCTACAGAACTTACATCTTCTCGAGCACCAGAAATATTTTACGGACCTGACGGTCTGCCTCTTCCTCTCGAATTAATTGCCATAGAAGAGATTGTGGAAGATCATCCATCTAGCACTCCAACGCAACTTGGAGCTGGGATCGCCCTTTATCCTTCTTCATCAGAAGATATTCACCCACCATCGGAAGTTCCTGAAGAATCGCTGAGGAATCTTTTGGATAGGCTTAATATGTCTGAAAAACCATCAACATCAAGGATTGTGTTACCCAACACAGCAACAACAGAAGCTCCTTCTGCTATTCCGACAATGTTTGTTGGCGTGCCATCTGTCCCAACTAGCTATCAATCCCAGAATGGAGTCCATCTAGGGACTATCTCGACAGTATGGACTGTTCCCGTTTGTTCGTCCAGAATTATATATGGAATCTCTTACGTTGAGTCTCAACAAATTGATCTGTCACAAGTTCAATTTGGGCAAACTGGTCCCCAAAGACAAATCATTCCTGTGAGTAATGGATTACCATCATATGGAAGGCCATATACCCTTTCATTTCCTTCCTCGGAAGGAAAACCATGCGTGAGTTCACAACAAAATTTGAGTTATGCTGGAATCACAACTAGCGGTTGGGTGCCAATCCTGTCTCAACAACCAAGAGTCGTATGCTCAATACAACAAAGTTTACCTATGAAAAACATCCCCACTACATTGACTATTGTGGCAGTATCGCAAGCACAAGCGTCACCAGTTGTATGCCAACCTCAAGTTTCACAGGTTGTAATGCAACAAACTCTTGTACCCACGACACAACCACAATCACCAACTAGTGGAATGGCACAGGTTCAAACAGGGAACACCAATCCCCATCTTGTTCAAACAGTCAATATTGGACAACAGCCCATGACTTCACAACCATGGCTGGTACAATACCAACAACCGAAATTCCAGCAGACTTACTAAGGATATGAGCAACAAGTCTTTGCAAGTAATAGGCAGCTGTATCAACCACATCATAATGGTTATGCCCATCAACCTTACCAAAGTTACCAACATCAAATGCATTATGTTGGTATGCAAAGACCGACTGCTCAAACAATTCCATCTTATCCTGGGTATGCTCAACCAATCCTGAATCAACAGTTACCTTTCGTGGCAACTTTAGAGTTACCAGATCTGAGTCAACTAATGAACGATCCAATTGCCTACGCCCTTTGGTGGCCGGTGATTCCGCATAAACTTCCGTCTGATATTCCTAAGTTTAATGGAAATCCAGGCGAAGACCCATCGAATCATGTGATGACCTTTCATCTATGGTGTTCATCAAACATTCTCAATGATGATTCAATCAGGCTTCGCCTCTTTCAATGCACGTTAACTGGTCCGGCAGCAAAGTGGTATATCGAACTGCCTAGAGCTTTGTTTGATAACTTCAATACCCTAGCCACAACCTTTTTAACCCATTTTCAGTTACCTATAAGGTAGGAAATAGGAACTGAGCTACTTACCAATTTCAAACAAACAACAGCCACTCACATATTTGATCATATTCATGAGTGGCAACATCATCGTAGAATGGTAAAAACATATGTTCCTGATTAGCTATTGGCTGAATGGTTTATTAAGTATCTATTACCTACTATTATAGAAGATGTGGCAAAGGGAGGAGTCGTCACTGCAGAGCAAGTTATTGCTCATGCACAATATCTAGACTTGATCTATACTCAATCTGTCACGCTCTACGATAAAATCCCTGATGCTCCTAGACCAGAACTTTCCATTCCTCCACCTCCTAAATCAAACAAATATTCTCATGCTAGCGATGGTGTGATAGGTACAACAAGCACTAAAACCGCAAAGGCTACATCGAAAAGGGCCCGCACGGTTTCGAGTCAAAATGAAAATGAGGAAGTTCTAGCCTTGGAAGTAAATGTCGTGTCGACAAACAAAGGCAAAGAACCCAAGCAACTAGGGGACAAGAAGAAAAAACAAGAGAAGAAGAAAAACCAGAAGGAATCATCTCCTAAAAAACCTTCTGCAAACCCTTCTGGGGATAAGAAACCAAGAAATCCATGCAGTATATGTGACGAGGATCATTGGACCAGAGAATGCCCATATAAAGATGAACTTAGAAAATTCTTCAAAAGTTCAAAAACCTCGGCTGTACTGACTGATCCGTTTCCAAACCCAGGAACAAATCTGGTTGCTAGCGAAAGTGCTTCCCCGTCTCAAGTGCTAATGTTGTCAGTTTCAAAGCAACTGAATGATGCTCTCATATCGACAAGGAGTAAAGATTACGAGAATCCACAGATGTTGGACAACAAGGATAATGATAAACCTAGTAGTTCAACAACAACTTCGACCGAAGTTGTGCCACCCATCATTCCTGGATTAACAATAAAACCGCCAAAGGGAGTAGTACACAAATCGACGTTTAATCCTCATGCCCGAGCAGCACAACACTATAATATAGTGGAGGATTTAGCCCAATTGCCATCAGCGATGTCCACTCTTGAGGTACTAAAAAATTTCCCCTCCCAAAAGCAAGCTTTATTATCAGCAATAGGTGGGATTGACCCAACAGATTCCAATCTTGTATCTTTTAATCACAAAGGATATGACCCTTAGTTACCAGCTCAACTAGCTTTCCTCATTCAAGTGAAATCCCTCAACAAAACTGTTCATAGAACAATTATTGATGAGGGGGCATCTACATGTATCATGTCGATGAGTTGTTGGAAAAATCTAGGGTCTCCATCCTTGTCGTGATCATCAACGACATTGAAAGCATTTGATGGACAAACATACAACCCGTATGGGATACTAAGTAACTTGCAAGTCGAACTGGGGGGAAAAACAGTAGAAATCAATGTTGAATTCATCGACGGAAACCTCGATTACAACATCCTACTGGGAAGACCCTGGATATACGCCATGGCAGCCATTGTGTCGACCTACTTTAGGAAAATTGCATTTCCATCCCAAGGAGGAATTACAATCATCGACCAACAAACTTTTCTCCCCAATAGTTCGCAAGTTATGGGGAGCCTTCCAATGATCCATGGAAGCCCTAGCACACTTCACAATATCGGAGTAGGCCTACTAAAAGACCCTACGTTAATGGGAACTTTTAGCCTACCGCCTCCTACAAATTTGGCAGAAGTGGCTAATGTAGGAACCTGCAATATGATATCTTCCATGCAAAAGATGTCAGAAAACGATGTTAAAATGGATCATTCGCAAGTTTTGCCTCTAACCCCACTGGAAATATTATAGCAATCAATGTTTTCAGCATGGGAGGCAAACCCGCATCAACGCTCATCAAGTGTTTGGATAGATAGGTCTAAAGAATATGGAACCCCTTCAGATCCTTGGTCGCAAGTACACTCTACAGACGAAGGAATCATTCAATCAATGATGATTGATGAGGCACCATGGGAAGATGACCACCATCGTTCCCATCTTCTGAATTGGAAAGAAGATAATTCTGGCAACCTACAACATCCTTCATTATTTGACTTCCTGATGAATACTCT
This sequence comes from Pinus taeda, assembly GCA_000404065.3. Taxonomy (NCBI): domain Eukaryota; kingdom Viridiplantae; phylum Streptophyta; class Pinopsida; order Pinales; family Pinaceae; genus Pinus; species Pinus taeda. The sequence continues at coordinate 17,061 of APFE031087122.1, forward strand.
AAATACGGTGGATTTCTAGAGAAACCTATCCAATATCGAAGAGACTACTTCCATAAATATCTCAATTAAAACAGATGTTGTAGAGAATATTCATGTTGGCAAATCTTGTTCTTCTTCAGAACTGGAAACATATAGCACTCTCTTTCACGAGTTTAGAGATGTCTTTGCTTGGTCATATGATGAAATGCTAGGTATTGACTCGAGCATAGTTGAACACGAAATTAAGATGTATCCAGATGTCAAACCGGTACGACAGCGGCTAAGGCAGGTGCACCCCAAGAAAGATTTTGCCATCAAGGTGGAAGTTGAAAAACTCCTCCATGTTGGTTTCATTTACCCCGTTCCTCTAACTGATTGGGTATCGAATATTGTTCCCGTGATGAAAAAACAAAGAATGATTAGAGTGTGCATCGATTACAGGGATGTAAATCAAGCTTGTCCAAAAGACAACTACCCTACACCCTTTATCGACTAGATAATTGATGAATGCGCCGGATGCAAAATCTTTTCCTTTATGGATGGATTTTTTGGGTATAATCAAATAAATATCTGCCCACAGGACCAGTCAAAGACTACATTCATTTGTCCATGGGGCACATTCGCATATCGTAAGCTACCCTTTGGTTTGAAGAACGTAGGGGGAACTTTTCAGATAGCAATGAACTATGCTTTCCATGACATCGAAAAAATCGTTCAACCATATCTCGATGATCTCCCAGCTCATTCGCGAAAGCAGACCCATCATCCGCGCCATTTGAGAGCGATATTTCTACATTGCTGACACTACAAGATACAACTCAATCAGCACAAATGTGTGTTTTGTGTCAGTTCTGGTCATTTACTTGGCTTCGTAGTCTGAAAGGATGGGATTCGTCTCAACCCTTGCAAGGTTCAGGCAATCATCGATTTGCCTCCACCTTCAAACTTGCTTCAGATTCAAAAACTCCAAGGGAAAAAAATTTTCCTCAAGATGTTCATTCCAAATTACGCCGAACTAGCTAAAGGTTATACTCGTCTATTGAAAAAGGAAGTACCCTTCTTTTGGGACCAGGTCGTGCAAGCCTCCTTTGATGCTTTAAAGAAATCTCTAATACAAGCGTCATTAATGTATGCTCCTGATTACCAAAAATACTTTAACCTGTATTTGGATGCAGCAGATACGACCATAGCAATGGTTTTAGTTTAAGAAGACAATGGAATTTAACATCCTATATATTATTCAAGCCAAAACTTAAATCATACGGAAATGAAATACTCCTACATTGAAAAGCTCGCCCTCACAGCTGTTCAAGCGATACAGAGATTTCGACACTACGTCCTATTTAGGAAAACTACCATTTTATCAGATTGCAACCCCATGACTTATATATTGTTGCGATAGTTGCTAGGGGGAAAATATTCAAAATGGATAGCAATTCTAAAGAGTTTGATTTGGAATTCAAAAAATCAAAATCAAAGAAATATTTGGTATTCGCAGAGTTACTATGTGATCTCCCATCATTGTCCAACGATGCAACATCCAAAGAAGAAATCGTGGATGAAAATTTGTTTCTGATATCTTCAAGCGATCTGTGGTATGGAGATATAATCATTTATCTCCAAGCACAAACATATAGGTCTAATACCTCACACTCCGAACAATGACATATTTGATAACAAGCAAAAGACTACGTGATCGTCGGCGATACTCTTTACCATCATGGTATCGATACAGTTCTGCGGAGGTGCCTCACCCATGAGGAGGCAAAAAAAGTCCTAAATGATTGTCATTCAGGTGCATGTGGGGGGCATCAATCTGGTTATGCTATGGCGGAAAAAATTTTGCGAGAAGGATACTTCTGGCCAACAATGTTCAAAGATTGCATAACTGTAGTTAGAAGTTGTCATGCTTGCCAAATTTTCGATAGCAAAACTAGAAGACCACCCACACCACTACAGCTAGTAGTAGCTATTGAGCCATTTACCAAATGGGGAATAGATGTCATGACATGTAACCCCACCTCAATCGGGGGGCATGGGTATATAATAGTTATTTTACCAAATGGGTCGAGGCGATGCCTACATTAAACAACAGCGACGAAATGGCTGCCCTTTTATTCTTTAATCACATAGTCTCTAGATTCGACATTCCATAGGCCATAGTAACAGATCATGGATCACATTTTCGCAATCACATGATGGTTGATTTGGCTGCCAAATTAGGACTATCCCACCATAGCTCTACTCCGTACTATCCGCAAGTTAACGGACAGGTTGAGGTAATCAACAAAGTCCTAAAACACATGCTGCAAAGGATGATTAGAGTCCACAAATGGGATTGGCACCTAATCTTGTACTCGTCCTTGTGGGCATACCGGACATCGGTAAGAAATGCAACCGGGTTCACACCTTTTCAACTTGTGTATGGTCTGTAAGCAATCTTACCGGTTCGATGTGAAATCTCATCCCTCAAACTTGCAGTCGACCTTCTCCCTGGAACCTCAAAAGAAGAAGCTCGTTTCTTGGAACTAATCCAATTTGATGAAACCTGTCATGATGCAGCTTTGGCTAACGAAGCTCATAAGAAATGAGTCAAAGCATAGTTCGACAAGAATGTCAAACCTCGTGCCTTCTTAGAAGGTGACTTAGTCTTACTTTACGACCAGGAATCCGATAAGTTAGGAGCAGGGAAATTCAAATCATTATGGATGGTTCCCTATATTGTTAAGTGAGTATTAGCAAAAGGAGCCTACGAGTTGATGGACTATGATGGGATTCCACTGGCGCAACCTCGCAACGGGTTGTACCTCAAGCATTACTATGCTTGATTTCGCATAGTAATCCTCATGCTTTTGTCACATTTTTGTTTTCGCCAAGAGAATTTATTTTGGTTAAGTAATCCACTTTTTGCATTCTTTGCAAATGTCGAACCTACTGGAATCATTCGTTGGATATGTCGACGGAGAAAGTCATAGTTCGTGGAACCTGTCTTTTGTGGCATGGGCCATTTTCAATCCCAGCAACGAGTTAGTAAGTTTCAGAGGAGTGTGTATTGGTCGGTCTACAAAAAATATTGTTGAGTACAGTGCTTTGATAGAACTCCTTTATGATGCCATCACTCATAGCATATGCCGACTTGTCATCAGGCTAGACTCACAGCTCGTCATTCTACAACTCACCGGCATCTATTCCGTACGAAACCTAGCTATCTATCGCATGTTCCTAAGGGTAAAAAATTTGGAAAGACAGTTCGATTTCATCCAATATCAACATATTTCCAGAAGTTTAAACACATTAACAGACTCATTGGCAAATTATGTGTTAGATAGACATTTGCGACATTTATAAAAAGAAGCATCACATCAATATATGCAACAGGATCATGTAACTTAACCAAAATAAAGCTCCGAAAATCAAAAATATATTTCATAAATGTTTATAGTCTGTACATAATGTTCTGTAACCAAGACAAAATTGGTCAAATGACCCAAAACTCAAAATGCTAGGGGGCACCCTAGTTTAATGATTCTGGTGATAACAAGTCACTGCCTGTGCAATCATGTGTAAAAGCCTAATCCATCGAATCGGCACTCCAGTAGTATGTCGCTGCAACCGCAGAGGCAGCTCGTCAGTCCTCACATCTTGGATACCAAGAGTAAGACCCTTGATCTGGTCCTGTAGTGCTAAAAGAGTCTCGACCACATCAAGGTCGTGAAGGATGGCTCTCCCAACAGCCTCTCCTGCTGGAGCGGCCGCTGGGTCTCTGCGGGTACTACCAGTCGAACTGGTCCAATGTCTGCATGAGCACATGAATTTTGATTAGTCTTGATTAAAAAACATAAGAACATTATAAAGAACAATGAACAGAGATATGGTCAGAAGAATTACCCATAGTACCCCACTGCTCGCCAACCGGCAGCATCAAATCCAGGTCACCTCGGAAATCCATACCAGCATATGGGAACCTAGCATAAACCATCTCCTAACGATCGAACCACTCAAAGAAGGTCTCAGAAAAAGAAATCTGGGGCTGGCCAGTGTGCCGAGACATGAGGTCAACCCATCTCTGCATCCGTGGTTCAGTCGATGGAGGTAGGCCAAGTGAAATGTATTGTGGCTGCATCAATGGGATTCTCTCCAAGGTGAAAGCGTTCAAAATAGAACCATAACCAAAGTTCTTGGATCTTCTGCTTTTCACCTTGGTCAATTGTTCTTTCATCACAGAGAGTACTGCATCACACCAATTGAACACCTTCGGTTCAAGGCATTCCAAAGCATACTGCATATAAGACCTGTTAGCTATGTGAAGAGCAGAACTACCAGCCAGTCTAGCAAAAGTAAACAGAATGGTCCGCAAGGGTTGGTCAGTGAAATCTTAGATATTGATCTTGCCATCCGTACTCAGCTGAGATCCCTCTCTACAGTGCCAGCAAATGTACTCCCTCACGGACTCACCCCCACGGGCGAGAGCCTGATAATGAGAGAGGGGCGCCATGCCTCAATAAACTGGTCAAAAAATAGATTTCCATGACTGTCAAGGGGATCGATTTGTCCCTAATCTGGAACACCTAGTTGATAGGATCCCAGGAATTGAGAAAATATTGCAACAAATGGATTTGTTGCCTTATGCTAGAGATACAGAAAAGCTTCAACAGGCCACAGTTCCGCAATGCAGCTACTGTGTCTGGATCATGTAAAGCAATAGAGTCCTCTTCTTCATGCTCGTGTTCTCTCCATGTAACAACCATTTTGCTCTGATGAATCTCTAAAAAAGAAACAAGAGAAGAGTCAGGATCTTCATTTGGTAAAAAATAGGCAAAAATCCATGAGGAAACTGTGCAAAAAATTTCCTCCCTGCGCCTATCGCACCCGAGTAAGTGTACTGGGAGTGATGCATATTGACTAGTCAGTGAGAAGGTCAGTATGCATCACATCTTTTGATTAAGGAAGTTTGCGATGTTCCTAGGACGAGTTCTTCAAACCCCAGGGGCTCAGCATAATAAGGAAACAAGCTCAAAATCCAAAATGAAAGGCATGCAATTGAAAAGCACAAGTTTAGCTTCTACCCGATCCAAACGGCGTCGAGAATCGTCCACAAAATCTCTTGGAATCCACTGGTGAAAATCAGGGGGAAAAGCACCTCCAGAGCTCCAACAAACCAAATTCAAATGAAATGCTAAAATGAGATGTAAAAGTCACTTTTAATTTACCATGCATGTAATTCAAGTAAAATACTAGTGTTCTTAACTCATTTATCAGGCATATGTTTTCATGTCTAATCGGTTTGATGAAGCAAATGAACAGGTAGTACAATATTTGAAACAGAAAAATGCTATGGTGAATCAAAGACTCAATGACCATCATCACGAGCAATGTTACCGTAGGGTTTAAGCTCGTTAAAAAATAAACCCCCCATGAGTAGTTTTAGCGCATAGTTCAAGCTCGTTAAAAAATAAACATAAGTAATGAGCAAATGTTTCCCCAGCGTTTAAGCTCATTAAAAAATGAACCTGTAAATAACCATTGTGAATGCCTTATCGCCAGCTTTTGAGCCTTGGTCGTGTTCTCATCATCACCTCCACTCTGGTTTTAGCCGATCATTCACCTCCATATGATTGTTTACCCCTTCGAGGAACATCTGGGAAGAGTGATTCTATTAGCCATCCTTGTGACACTGCCGTGATTGGAAAATTCCAAACCTTACCTGGAATCAGTTGCTACCTGAAATCATCACTCTTTCCTCGAAAACAAGTCTCATTTAAGCTCTTTTCAACTGACTCGTAAAATATGAAAATATTGCTGAGCGATTAGCCTCTCCGGCTCGTTAAAGTCATTGGAAGTGCTATCCCTCCTCTAGATTTTAATCTTTTTGGGCCTGAGGGATTATTACACAAAAAGATCGAGCGCTTGTCTTGTTCGGCTTGTTAAAACTATTGAAAATTCATCCGTTTCGTATAAATTTAAGCTTTTTCGGACTTAAGGGATTATATGACCAAAAATAATCTTTGGAGTCTCCTTTCCGTCCCTTTCAGAGTCTCTAAAATTGAAAAGGACCGATTTATCTTTGTCGTTAAACTCGTTAAGACCGAATAGCGACAAACTCGTCCAAATGGACGAGAACGAGTTTCACTGTCGCTAGGATCGCTAAAATACAGCGACAGGTTGACCCGAAGGGTGGATTATAGAACAAGCATATGTTATCCTCCTCAAGCTTGAAAAAAATAAAGAGGTACTGGTGAGCAATGACTGGGGAAAATTGGGAAGACAACTTGAAGAATCTTTATTGGTAGCAAGTCGCTCTTGAACATGACACTTTCCTTCCGCATCCATGTCGGGTTGGGTTGTTCGGTTCACTGGTCATCACCATTGGTCCATCACACCATCCATCTTTGGGGTTAACGCTACCAATCCATCGTTAGTGTCACCGATATGTTCAAGATAAGTCATTCAGACAATTCACCTGTGTCTCACCCACTGCAATACATTCATGCTCCATTCTTTCATGACCGCCACCCTGAACCCTGTATCGTCAGATTGTTTTCACCTCCAAAATCATTTGCTTCGTTCTGTGTCGTTGATGTGGGATTCATTAAGGCCCTCCTCCGACGGGTCGCTTCTTGTCGATGTCATCTCATTATCTAAGAAGTTGACTTAGGGACAACCTTTTCAGTAGTTTGAAGCTTGCATGCCTCAATGGCAAGTTTCTCACTTTCGGCGACAGGTTTACATTAATGGGCTTCGACCAAGAGATTTTGCGTGGTGTTCGACGCCAAGTCCTTTTTCACACCACGTGAATTGTATTGTAGTACCTTGAGTGTCATTGTCATTATTGGTGATTCCTCTCGTGCCTGTTAACAGCTTACATCATTGGCTGGTAATCAGGTGATGTCTTTGTTCGACTCCAGAACATTTTTCATATGGATCGACTTGTACTCTGAGTGAAGATTGAATGAGTTTTGAAGACCCCGGATCTAGTTTCATCCATTCGGGCTGTGATATATTCAGGAATATAAAGACATCAAGTGTACATCATTGTCGAACAGATGATCATCCAAATCAAAGGATGATGAGTCCATACCATCAGTCTGCCACACAGACGATTGTCTATCCTATGTACATGAAAATGAATTTATAAAGCTGAGCATGGGAATGCCCGCCTCGGCTAGATCATGAAAAAATGTTGTGAAAATAATGTATTGTATTGTACCTTATTACAGGTCGCCTCCCAGCTCGAAAAAACTTCGGATCCTCATAGTAAAGCATTTCACTCGACATCAGAAAGATTAGACCTCATGCTTTAGGGGGCAATTGTTATAGACATTTTTGGGCACTTCAACCCCAATCAAAAATGTCCATAAACTGAGGGCTCTTAAGTCCCTAAAAGTGTTGCTTCACTGCCTAAAGGAAACAAGGTCAACTGATTACATCATCTCCCAGAAGTTCTCCACTGAAAACTGCTCATAAATGGTCAAAACTGGACCATACTGAAAGCTCAATGCAGAGGGTGCGATGCATATCACCTTCCCAATGTACAGGGTGCGATACATACTGATTTTCTCCTCTTTAAGGTGCGATGATCGGGAATGGACAAATGGCAGGGACAAAAATGCGAGGTGGAAGATCATGGAATCTTCCAGAAGCTTCCCCTCTGACACTTGTCACTCCATTTTCGACCAGGGATGAGTAAGAGATCTTCATTCTCAAGTGGAAGCAGGAACTATCAGAGAGAAGACACTAATCAAGATCCCAAAAGATGACTCACCTCTCTGTAATCATCTATATATGGATCCCTCATCACAGAGATATAGAGGCTGGAATTTTGTATTTTATAGAGAAATGCTGTTGGTATTCTGGGGTACATTCACAGTGTTGGGTGATCTAGCTTTGTTTGAGGTGAAGAAGGGCTTCTTAGATGGAGGATGATGCTGGGTGGTCATAACATATGGTTGTAATCCTCTTGATACTTTTCATCTTAATAAAGCTATTCAATTTTTCCTCCATATTCTTGTATGTTTACTTATATATGCATTTGTATGGTTAACACACATCTGGTCCTGTGTTATTTATGAATATAGATCTTTGTTTTTCGATAGTAGTATGTTGTTGTGATTCCACAGGTGCTCTTTGAAGCTGGGCAGACAAAGAAGAAGCGGAAAATCTCTATCAGGAAGGATAGGAATCAAACAAGGAAATCAAGCACAAGACTAAGGTTGGTCTCCTTTGTTCCACTCTTATCTATTTTCATAAAGGTAAACGAAAGTAGACTTTACTTGTTTGTTTCTAAGATAGCTACCAGTCTTAGTGGGAATAGCAGCATCCGAGTGGACACTATTCTTGGTAACAACCTTGGAATGCCATCCGGAATCCATCACTATCCTTGAGGAATTTTCTGTCTCCTTGTCTCTCAGCCTTTACCACAATCCAATCTCGTATCACTAGGTTCTAAACCAATACTAGTCTTTCAGGATTTACCACAATCCAAACTTGGATCACTAGGCCCTAAACCGATACTTCTACCTCAGGCTTTAGCGTGTATCTCGCCAAAACTAGTGAAGCGATTCCTAGGCCTTTAGGAATGAAACTTGAGACCACCTCTGCCCCATATTCCAAAATCCGTCTAGAAAACCAAAGCTCAAAACCGAGATAGACATCCCAACATACCATGGCATCCAGAAAAAGGCAAGGCTAGGTTTAAAACCACTGTCATAACTTGAAAAAACCATGCCACCGATAACAAGAGAACCATACACCAACATGAAAATCCATGCATGTCTAAAACAATTAGGAAATCACACATCCAAAAAATTACTTGCAAATATTCCCGTTGAAGTTGCTTGATCCTGTTTTTCCTTCCTTGATCCTTGCTTTCCTTCCTTTCCCTTTCTTTTCTTTTCCTTCCTTGATCAAGAGCTAGAGTGCTAAGAGAAAACTCTAAGTGACCAAGAGTGAGAGGGAGAGAGGGAGAATAATGAGAGAGCTCCAAACTTGAACTAACAAAATGTTACCAACTGATCCTCATAAGCCTTTTTATTAATGAGGCCTCTATTTTCTTTGTTTTCCATTATTTTCCTTCATTTTCCTCCTCACATGCAACCTGTGACCTTTCACCTTAATTTTTTCTTAATTTCCTTTATTTTCATAAATAAATGTGCCAAAAATGCCTTTTTGTCTTTGCCAATTTTCCTTAGCCAAAACACACATCCAATGATGCCCACTAGGATATCTTTGCCCAAGATTCAACTTGGAATAAGTGTCCCTTAACAATGGTTGTATTTTTCCTTTATTAACTTTTATTACATGGAATTTTCACCAGGGTTGTTACAGATTTGTTTTTTACACCTATAGATTACATATTTGTGACATGTGTAACGGAATGCTTGTCATGGCTAATAAGGGTCCATTTTATACCTTGTCCTTGTTTTTGCAAATTCATCATTGTTATGTTGTGTAAATTCATTTATGAAAGTGTCATTGAGTTCTGGGCAATGACCCGGGCTCTGGGCCTAAAAAAGTGGCTCAAATCCCAAAGATGCAGGCACAACACTGGGTAGAAAATTCCCTGGACGCATGCATACCCATGTTTTGGGAGTGTCTAGATCCTCCTAGACGCATGCTTGTCCATATCAAGGGAGAATCTGGGGTTTAATGGTCTAAAACTTCATTTGGTCTCAGGGGTTGGTTACCTGAGTGGTTGGGATGTCTCCTGGGAGTTCTGTTGTGGATGTGGAAGGTATATATGGCTTTTTTTCGCCAGTTCCACTTCCTTATGGTCACTTAGGAGGTTGAATCCCATTATAGTGGCCTCTCGTTGCATATTTACCTCGATTGGCCAATTACTTGGGTAGATGTTGGAGGAGGGTGTTACAAAGTGGTATCAGAGCATGGTTCACCCCTTGGATTGGTTGGGCACTGTGCGTTGGTCATGCATTCATGTCAGTAGCATGTGTGTTAGTCATCCTATGGTATTTTTGCTTGTTGCATATGCATGGTGTTGGTCATGGTTGTAGTGATGTCGCCATGTGAAAGAGGATGTTGTTGTTGTGAAGTGTGTCGTCATGAGTGTATGATTGGTTACATGTTGTTTATGCTTGTGTACTGTCAGTGTATATTGGTATGGTTGTTGTTTTCATGCATGAGGTCATGGTATGTGTAGCTAATATGGTCATGCATTGATGACTAAAATCTAGCTAAAATGATGGTTATATGGTTATATGCTTTTGTATTATATGTATATATGATGTCATGATTATGTTTGTACATGTATTACGCTGATTTGGTTGATCTTGCAGATGAGATATTCTCCTCGAATTATGCTAAGGTACATTGGTTTATTGTGATTTGGTTTACATGACATGATATACCTTGCACGAAGAATATCAAAGATGACTACTAAGGTGGTAGACCACAAAGACTCTCCCTATGAATCAGATGAGTAACGTGGTTTTGGGCACTCTTCTGACTTAGAAGACACATTGAGAAGCTTGAAGGAATAAATAAGGATTTGTAAGGAGGACAATGACAAAATCATGCAAGAACAAGAGAAACAAGTAGAGGTTAATGCAATACTCCTTCAGAATTTGTTACAATTGCATCCACAGGGGCCACTTTAGATCAACCATGGACAAGAGGAAATAACTAATGGGGCATATGGTAGTAGGTCTTATGGTGGTCACAGGTTGGATAGATATGACACGATTAGAGATGCCAGATTGTCGGATACTCCAGATAGGAGAGGCGATGGATACATGTATTATTCTAGTTTTGGTTCTGATAGGCATCATGATCATCATCATTATCATCCTTACAGGAGGAGTGATAAGGGTTACTTTCCATATGAATTTAAGAAAGCAATGCCACCTACTTTTGATGGAGATTTGAAGAAACGAGAATATGAAAAGGCTTGTATACTTGGGATGAACAAGTTCTTTGAGTTGCATGAGTACACAAAAAACATGAAGGCCAAAATTGTTATCTTCAGCTTGAAAGGTAAAGCAGACATCTGGTGGGAAGGTGTGAAGTGAGTGAGAGACATCAAAATGAAGGACTTGAGTTCGCATGATTTCAAGAGGCTTTTAAGGAAGAAGCACTTGTCAGAAAGGTACTACGACGATAAGGCCAAAGAATTTTATGATCTAAATATGGGATCAAATGACAGATGAAGAGTATACGACTAAGTTCCTGGAGCTATTGAGGTATGTATTGTATCTTAATACGAGAAGGCTGAAGTTCAATGATTTGTCAGTGGTTTTCCACTAGCATTTAGAGATCAAACTTGAGGAAGTTATTGGGAAATTGAAGCATTTCTATGAACATTCAAAGCGTAAGAATGAATCTCAAAAAGGAAGGAAAGGGAAGGATAAGGATAAAGGTAAGGGTAAATGGAAATCGAAAAGAGAAAGGCCTCAGAATGTAGAAGAGAAAGAAAATGTTGCACCATAAAAGAAATTCAATGCAATTAGATAAGGAAATGGGTCACAACAACAACATAGAGGTGAGGGTACTGGATGGTTGGAGTTTTGGACATGCAACAAGGAACAATCTAAGAGATATTTTCCACAAAATCAGGGTGGAAGACCTCAGAAATATAGTGCATAGGAGGCACAGACTATTGGGGATGTTGGTCAGAGCATTCATTGTATCTATTCAACACTGGATAATAGATAGTCAGACCATTAAGCATCTATCATTGAGATGGACGGTAAGCTTTGTGATCAATTTGTTTCTATTTTGATTGATCCTCGATCTAATTATAATTATGTTAGTCCTGACTTGGTGGATAAGTGTGGTTTGAATTAAAAAGTGCATGCAGAATCTTGGTTAGTGCAGCTGGCTACAAGTATAGAGAAGCGAGTTCATCATTGGGTAAGAGCTTGTGCATTTGATTTGAATAGTATGCCTACTGCAACACATTTGAATGTATTACTGTTGGGATCATACAATATGTTGGGCATGGATTGGTTGTACCTTCATAAGACCAAGGTGGATTGTTATGACAAAGCCATTGAGTGCTTGGATGACAATGTGGAACCAAGAGTCTTACAGGGGAAAAACAAAGCCACGTCGATTAGGATGGTGATAGCGATGCAGGCCAAGCATAGTCATAGGAAAGGGTGTGTTATTTGCAGTACATATCTTTAGTAAAAAAGGTAGGGAAGTTAAGGATGCAAAAGTTTTGAGAAGGTACCCAGTTCTACAATAATTTCAGGATGTGTTTCCCGCAAACATTTTAGAGTTTCCATCTCATAGGGAAATAGATTTTTCTATTGAGTTAGTGTAAGGGGAAACTCCAGCATCAAAAACACCCTATAGAATTGAAACACCTGGGTGGGTAGATTTAAACTTGTAGTTGAAAGGGATGCTTGACAAGAGATACATTAGGCCAAGTGTATTACCTTGGGGTGCATCGATATTATTTGTGAAGAATAAGGATGGTACTCTCAGATTATGCATTGGCTATAAGTAGTTGAACAAAGTGACTATCAAGAACATGTATCTATTGTTGAAGATTGATAACTTGTTCGATCAGCTGAAGGGAGTAGAAATGTTCTCAAAGATTGATTTGAGATTAGGATACCATCAGGTACGCATCAAAGAGGAGGAAATTTACAATACAAATTTCTAGACTAGGTATGGGCATTATAAGTTTGTTGTAATTCCATTTGGTTTGGCTAATGCTCCAACTACCTTTATGTGCTTGATGAATAATGTGTCGAGCCCGTATTTGGAAAAGTTTGTTATTGTGTTAATTGATGACATATTTGTATATTCTAAAAATGAAGAAGAGCATTTGGCAGAAGTGTTGAGGTTGTTGAGAGAACATCAATTGTATGTTAAGCTCAACAAGTGCAGTTTCTTTCAGATTGAGGTACATTACTTGGGACATGTTGTCTCCAAGAAGGGCATAATAGTGGATCGAGAGAAGATAAGAGCTATCATGGAGTTGGAATCTCTAAGGAATATGGATCAAGTGAACTATTTCATGGGGTTATCAGGTTATTATAGGAGGTTGATCATGAACTTCTCACAGATTACTTATCCTATTGTTGTCACTCATTGCATTATGAGTTTTCAGTTGATCAAGGTTTCCAAAGAGAATTGAAGTTTTAAGCCATCTTCTAGGCCAAAAGAGAACTTAACGCCAAATTAGAACCTCTCCATTGCATAGTGCCCAGAACGAGCTTTCCAATGGTATATAGAAGTCCCAAAATGGACTTCTGGACCAGAATAGATGGTTTGTTGAAGATCAGGAGTTCTGTTGCCTTGAAATGAAATAAAAGAGCTTATCGGAGGGCCTTGGGCACAACAAATAAAGAATATCGATGATGAGAAGATCCAGTGATTCTGCATATTGTAGTCCTGTGATCCCATATATCGTAGTCCGCGATCCTACAACCTCGCGATACTGACAAATCGACGATCAACATGCCCAATGGGACATTCTTAAAGAATTGCGGGGGTAAATACGTTGATAGAGTAAACAGCAGGGGAGGGGTTGACTTTATTTAACAAAGGAATTCATGAAAAAACCAAGGGTGGATGGGTCCTTTTCTCTCTCCTCTAGGGGCCATGTGGCAAAATCCTATTGGTCCTAAGAATCCACAAGGTAGCTGATGTCAGCATGATGTTGTAGTATAAGATGACGTGGTAGTACGGAGGACACGTAGCATGAAGATTCAACTTTTTCAAGGGTCCTATGGGGCCATTTCCAGGTGACATGTGTCACCACTCAAGAAGTACCATGTGGCACCAGTGATTTCATTAATCCTGCTTATCAGTGATCGGTGAAGGTAAAAGATCTCAACTCCAGTCACAAGGCTTGCGATTGTGATATGCAGGAGCTCCCTAGATGATATTTTATAAGATAGGCTTAAAGGGTTTGTTGAGTCCGTCCCCTGTTTTTAAAGGTCGCATATTCAAACACCCCCAATCCTGTAGATCGGTGATCGCATAGGTCAAAGGCATATCTCAAAGGAAAAGCATATAAAATCGTCGGTATGCAGGATTCAAAGTATTAAAGGAAAAAGGGCCCTGGACAGGCTTTAAAGGCTCTAGTGCCTTTGGGCTAAGTATCTGGTTCAAGCCCCCGGTCATATAAAGAGAACACTGAAAGGGGCTATACCCAAAGGGGGCTAAGGGGCATCAGAGCTCACTGTTCTGAGGAAAAGCCCCAATGCAGTGATGCCCGATAATGTGGTACAAAGCTTTAAGGGCATGATGGGTCGACATCTGTGGCTTTAAGGGAAATAGATGGTGCATTCAAAAATTGGTATGGGATGGTTTAGAAAGGCCCATTGTGACATAGAATCAGGGTCAGCACTGACAGGAGTGGAAAGATACTTGGTAGCTCGGGAGGATTTAATTCTTAGGCATGGTGTCCCATACAACAAAAAGACAAAGTACTACCCTAAGACCCTTTACTTCATAACCACAACATGAAACCGATGTTGCCCATTCACATCTTTCAAGGATGAATGGATCAAGAAGTGAAAGCAGACGTGACGGGGGACGATTAGGCAACACAGGAGGCCATACCATGAGAAAATTATAGCCCGAGGTAGTGGTGATCACAGGATGGGCACGAAGATTTTTAATTTACTTTGTTGTCTGATTATTTACTTCTTTTTGTCCTGAAACATGCCTCTCTTGAATGAGGCAATTAATTTTGTAATGCTTTTGGGCCTTAGAGCCATCTCAACCGAGACAACTAGTCAACCTGACAGCTGAGACTCGGCCAAATATATTCTTGCTATAATGAATGTCCATACTCCCCTCTCCAAAATAAATAAGGGGAAGCAAGACTTAACAAAGGTTCATAAATTCTAAAGAAAACACTACATGTTATTTTCAGATTGTATGGCTTTACAATACATATTTTCCAGAATATGAAGGAAATGGTTTTGATTCCCCCTTCAAATATTACAATATGTTATCCTAATGTTAAAACCCATTATGTTCATGTTTCTTCTATGAATTAATGCAATCACAACTATTAGAAATATTTCAAAACTTCCTCACAAATTTACTGGTATCAATATGTTATGCATGTGCCTGTAAGTTCCTCACAGATTCATTTGTATCAACATTGTTTATGCTATTGCATGTATACATTATTGAAATTATATCTTTAAAATTTGATCTTCATAAATCATAACACCCATTCTTATTTTATGTCCATTATATCTACTTGCGACTCAGATAAATATAAAAATTATTGAGATTCCAAGCTCTATGTGTTAAGCATAGAATTATTGATGCTTTAAGATCTATGTGATGAGTTTCCCTTTCTCCTTATCCTCTATCATTGCTCTACAAAAGCTAATTAAACTGTAAGTCCTTGAACTACTCGACCTCCACTGTTTTATGCATATTTCTGAGATTTGTATATCTGAAAAAGTACCAGAAATTTATGTATTACTCCTTTAGGTGAATGAACCAACCCATTATATATACATATAGAATATAAGTGAGGTATCCCTTTTCTGAGAATCATTTGAGACACTGCAAATTTAGATGTGCCTAAGCGCTAGTCTTGTAAGCAATCTAAGGTTGTCTCTGGGAGCTACAACATTTTCTGGTGTCATTTTCAGGGACATATTGAAGGATTTTCCCCCTTGGGATACAACATCTTCTAGCGTCGTTGTCGGGGACGTATTGAAGGATTTTTCCCCTAGGATACGACAAGTTGAGCACTCTTTATGTAGGTGAACAAAGAGGTTCCGATTTCATTCATCATCACCTTGGTGACTCCAAAAACCCCCATTATTATTTGTCATCCCGGGTTTTAAAAGGCCTCACACTTGCTCAGATACATCTTAGCAGAAAGCCCCATTTTTATCTGACC
The DNA here is from genome assembly GCA_000404065.3 of Pinus taeda. Classification (NCBI taxonomy): domain Eukaryota; kingdom Viridiplantae; phylum Streptophyta; class Pinopsida; order Pinales; family Pinaceae; genus Pinus; species Pinus taeda. The sequence goes on from APFE031087122.1 coordinate 32,881, forward strand.
CAGAAAGATTAATTTTTAGGAAAGTCTGGAAAGAGAAAACTCCCCTTATGCTACCATCTCACTAGCCTTTGAAGCTTCCTCATCAAGCTCTCATCCCACTGCTACTCACTACTCGGAACTTGTTCCTAAGGCCCTGACATACCCTACATTTAGTCTAGCCACTCCTACCACTGTGTTTTTGATCCAAGTTCCTCTGGCAAGCCTCAATCTCCCTCCATTTATCCAGATGGCTCTTCCAGTTTTTTTTATAAATAAATATGCACCTCTTAATTTACATCACACTCTAAGTGAAATGCCCCAGGACTACCTAAAGTATTTACCTAGGTTCAATGGGGAAGATAATAACATGACACATAGACACATTGAAACATTCAGTGCCTTTGCTGAGAACCTAAATGTGGAATAGTTGGATGTGGTCATGAGACTTTTTGTACAGTACCTTGATGGAGAGGCTAGAAAGTGGTTGAAAGCCCTAGCCAATGCCTCCATCACCACCTGGGAAGAACTTGAAAACTCTTTCAAACAAAAATGGGGTGAAAATAGGAATCAAGAGTACCTCCTCATAGATTTTAATGCCATAAAGAAGAAGCCAAAAGAGGATATCTCAGAATTTATAAAGAGGTTCAACAAGCACTACAATAACCTGCTAGCTGAGATAAAGCCTCCTCCAGTTGCAGCTTGAGTAGTTTTTTTGGGAGCCTTTGAATCTAATTTTGGATTTACTCTAAAGGAAAGGAAGTCTATCACTCTAGATAAACTCCAAATCAATGCGCTTGAGGTGGAAGAAAATTTTTCCTTAGAGGAAAGTTAAGAGGAAAGCAAGAACCTGCTAAGAATAAAATAGGGAAAGAAGAGGCATCCTCCTCTGGTTAAGATAGAGAATCATCAGACCTGAAGTGGGACGAACTAGAAAAAATCATAAAGAGATTATCACAGAAGGTTGGAAATATTGAAATAGAGAACAAGAGCCTCTCTAAACAGAATGCTCAAGTCAATAACTGGGGTTACAACCCGTAGTATAGAAGACCTATATTGCAAATACTTCCAAGGGAAAGGAAGGAACAACTTGATCAGATTCCTCATCCTCTATATTTAGAAGAGGATCCTGATGAGAAATCATCAAATACACAGGAGATGCATGGATAATTGTATTTTGATTTTTCCGAAGAAGAACATGAGAATATGGCTCACTAGGAGGCCAGTCACATTAGAGAAGCAACATTAGAGGAGGAAGATATAGATTATTATTGCAAATAATTTTCAGATTTCATGTAAGCATAACGATAATGTAAATATAATATAAGATCTTCAAAGAAGAGGCCAAGAGAACTAGAGCAACATGAAGGAACTTCTCCCGAAGTTATCCCTCTAGTACCAGACAAAGGGAAAGGGAAGCTAAATCCCAACCCTTCCAAGATAAAAGTCTCTGCAAATAAGGAAAACAATAGTTCTGAGGAACACACAAAAAAGGAGGCACCTTTTCTGCTGAAAAATACCAGTGGGAAGGAAGAAGGAACAGAGCCAGGAGGTACAGAAAAAGTCCAACCCACATTCAATCTCCAGAAGGAGCTTGAAAAGGTAAAAATTATTGTTCCTCTAACTTAACTTCTAAAGTAGCCTAATTATAAAGCTCAAGTCTCTCAATTCATGCATCCATCTACCTTAGCACCAAATCATGATAGTTTAAACCTCCAAGAGGAGAGGCCAATGGTTGTTTTTGGGCCACACATGGAAGAGTTGGATCCTTCTACTGTATCCTTCTACATGAACCTATTAATCCACGACCTCTTACTACATAATTTCATGTTGGATTCCAGAGCCTCACACAACCTCATGCCACTAACCGTGATGGAAAAGTTGGGCTTGGAGATCACCAGACCATACAAGGACCTGTACTCCTTCGACTCCAAGAGATTAAAGTTCTTAGGGATGATAAAGGATCTGGTGGTAAACCTGGCTCAAATCCTTTTGAAGAGTGTGGTACTGGACATAGTGATGGTCGATATTCCTTCTCGGTTCAAAATGCTCTTCTCTAGATCTTGGGGTTCCAAGGTGGGGGGTTCTATCAAGCTAGATCTGACTTATTCCAGAATTCCCACTTTTTGAGGCAAGCAAAGGAGGTTGTACAAAGAATCCACGTTTGTAAAGACTCCGACCCCAACTAAAGGCTCAGAAAATTCCCCAGTGCATGGGAAAGAAAGTGGCCTTTCCTGCCTATTTCTAGAAGAAGATGAGACCCTCTTAGAGGAAACATCAGTGCACCTAATGATGCAGTTAGAGCATCAACGCACAGATGAAAATGTATGGAAGTTATACTTCAACGGGGCAAACTCAAAAGAAGGAAATGGAGCTAGAATATTGTTGGTATCTCCGGAGGGCAGCCTGATACCCCTCTCTTTCAAGATGGAATTTGAGGCATCCAACAATGTGGCAGAGTACGAAGCATTTCTCCTTGGGTTACAAATGGAAAAAAATATGAATATTGAATGCCTAACGGTCTATGGAGACTCTAAACTAGTTGTAAGGTAGATCACGAATCAATGGCAGGCCAAACATCCCAGACTAAGGACGTACCAGAATGAAGTGTGGGATCTAATTGATAATTTCTTCCTCGCCTTTAATATCTAATTTTATTCCCAGGGAAGGGAACATGATGGCTAACTCCGTTGCCGTAGCACCAAGCAGATTCACACCCCTGCAAAATCTGCTCCTTAGATATGAGGTAGAAGTTAGATACCGACCTTCGATACCTGATAATGTCAAGCATTAGCAATTATTCGAGGATGATGAGTAGGTGAAAATATTTGTAGAAGTCACTGGGAAGTTTGCCCACTCCACCATCAATCAAGAAGAAGAAGAAGAAGAAGAAGATCAAGAAGCCACTCCATGGAAAGACACTGTGGCTAGGCGCAAAATTTTGCAACTGAAAGGGAACACCATCTCACGTGGACTGTTCCTTGGAACAGATTTTTAATAAGGATGACATAGTCTCCAAGCCAATAGCCCTGGAGCTAGATGATCGAATAGAAGACTGCAACATTGGATCAGAGGAGGAACCACAGATGATCAAGCTATTAAAAGGAATCCCCTGGCAATACAGAAAAAAAGGTATTTAAATCTATTCAAAATTTACAAGGAGGTATTTTCTTGTTCTTATGAGGATTTGAAAGCATATTTTACTAGCATCATTCAACATGAGATTCCTTTGAAGAGTGGAATAAATCCATGCAAATAAAAACTCAGGCAGATAAATCCACTTTTACTCCCCTCCATTGAAAAAGAGGTGAGAAAGCTAGTGCATGCAAAGATCATACTTCCTTTAAGGTACTCTTACTGGGTGGCCAACCTCGTCCCTATTCGGAAAAAGTGCGGAGAAATAAGGCTATGCGTAGATTTTCGGAGTCTAAACTGGGCATCGCTAAAAGACAACTACTTGTTTCCTAAGATGGACCATATATTGCAGAAGGTGGTTTGATAAGCTAGAATTTCCATGATGGATGGGTTCTCTGGCTATAATGAGGTGGTAGTTCATCCTAAGGATCAAAAGAAAATTGCTTTCACCACCTTGTGGGGAACATTCATGTATGCTCGTATGCCCTTCGGTCTCATTAATGTAGGGGCCACATTTCAAAGAGCTATGGACATAGCTTTCATAGGGGACCAAGAAAATTTTGTGGTGGTTTATTTAGATGATATCACAGTCATTTCTAAGACTGATGAAGAGCACATCCTCCATTTAAAGCTTACCTTTGAAAAATGCAGGAGGTATGGTCTCTCTCTGAATCCTAAGAAATCTCAGTTTTCCCTAAGTGAGGGGAAGCTACTTGGACACATAGTAGCGCAGGAAGAAGTAAAGATCGATCCTAAATGAGTCAAATCCATTAGCCATATTCCCCTGCCCGAAAAAAAGAAATAGGTTCAAGCCTTTCTATGGAGAATAAATTTCTTGAGGATGTTCGAATAAATTTCTTGAGGAGGTTCATACCCAACTATGAAGAAATTGTCAAGGGTATTACAGACATGCTCAAGAATGAAAATGAAGTAAGGTGGAGCTCTACCCCATAGATTCTTTCATCAGAATTAAAGAAGCTTTGTCTGAGTCCCCGATACTAGTAAGCCCTGACTATTCAGTGCATTTCTACATCTTTTCTTTCACCTCCCCACATACTATTTTTGTAGTGCTGCTACAAAAAAAAGAGGGTTATGAACAACCCATTGCCTTCGTCAGCCAAGTCATGAGGGATGCTGAGATGAAATATAATATATTGGAGAAACAAGCTTATGCACCAGTCAAAGCTCTGAAGGCATTCTGTATGTATGTGTTGCAATATTAAATCACAGCGTTTGTCCCAACGACAACAGTCAAGGACATCCTGGTGCAAGGAGACAATTAAGGAAAAAGGGGTAGGTAGGAGTTTGTGGAGGACACTTCAGCTGGAAAACCACGACACACAAAATTACACGGGGGATTCACTCAGTGAACCTCTGACATATCACATGCGTTCGTGGCATATTAAACAATACCCTTAATTTGATTACATATTGGAAAATCCCTCTAAAAATCACATTATTTAACCCCCTACCAATATGAAACCGATACAACTTCCCAATTTAGAAAACCCCTACTTTCATTAGATATTGTAGGTATTCATTTTTTCATTAACATTTTTTATACCCCTTTATATTTTTTCATTAACTTTAAGCACCATTTTTTATATTTGTCAATATAAAAACCTTTTACCCCTATATATCCCCCAATACATTATGTCATTTTTTCCACAATAAATATCCCCCAATATAAACACATGTGGTATGATATTGCTCCCCTAGTGAAGCCCTGTGTAAAATTATTAAGGAAGGGTTCTATTGGCCTACACTGCTTGGGAATGTTCATTCCCAGTTCAGGTCATGCTAGAAGTGCCAAGTGTTTGCTGAGAAGAAAAATTTTTCTCCTCTCCCCCTGATTCCAATACATGTGGAAGAACCTTTCAGACACTGGGAACTTGATTTCATAGGAGAAATAAACCCACCATCCAGTGGCCAACACAAGTGGATATTGATAGCCACATATTACTTCACCAAGTGGGTAGAGGACATCCCAGCTAGAAATCATACAGACACAATGGTAATCAAATTTATGGAGGAGAACATATTGTCTCATTTTGGTTATCCCTCCAAAATTATCACTGATACTTCTTAGGTCTTCAAATATGCCAAGTTCACCAGCTTTTTCCATAAGCTAAATATCATCATCGAGCACTCCACTACCTATTATCCTTAAGGTAATGGCTTTGTTGAGTCCTCCAACAAGACTGTCATAAGGGTGTTGAAAAAGACCATCGTCGAAAATCAGAGAAACTGGGACTCCCAACTGAAGTTTTCCCTGTGGGCCAATCGAGTAACACCTAAATGATCAAAGATCACCTTTTGAGCTAGTGTATGGTAAATTTGTAGTCTTCTCGATCCAATTAGCAATGTCAGTGGTGAGGTTATTATAAGAAGCAAAGGAAGAGCTAGGTTCCTTGTTATGAAACCAACTCACTAAAAGATAGAAAAGATAGATCAATGCCTTAGAAATAAACCTCTTCGAGGGGGCAACCTCCTTTACATTGCACAAATGAACAATTCTTAGATGATACAAATGGAAAGACCTCATTTCTATATATAGGAGTCTAAGGGGTCATAATATAATCAGAGCCGACATAAAATAATACTTTAAGGGAATAATAATAACAATAGTGGGCTTCTATGGGGCACAACATTAACAATATGGGGACAACATGGGCACAACAATATAATAAGGGGGTTGTACTAATAGCAATAAGGGGTTACACTAGTAGTATAGGGACCTAACATGCCCCTCTCCTTCAAAAAGTGTTGTCCTCAACGCTTGAGTAGTTCTTGATGCTTCTATATAAAAATCTTGTCCGCCTATATGGAATCTTCAGTGGGTAAGTTCTTCCACTTGAGGAGATACTCTGAAATTGATCAATTTTGTAGCTGTCATTTCTTGTTCCTATGACTGCTCCAGGTTCCAATATGATTTTTCCTTCCTTGTCAAGTTCTGGAAATATTGTTTGAACTGGGTTCTTCTACAACTTTTGAATGAGTGGCCACACTTCTTCGCCCTTCTTTCATTCATCCCTTGCTTCATTTATCCAATATAGTTGGATAATAGAAATAACACAAAACAATGCTTCCACATCCTCATCCTTTCTTGAGAGTTCATCTCCAATAACATTTTGCTTCCCTTTTTTGTAGATGATTTCAAAGTCATAACCCAACATATTTGTGACTCATTTTTTAGATTCTTCTAAAGATAATATTTGTTCTAAAAAGTATTTATGACTATCATGATCCATTTTTACCTTGAAGTGTCTTCCCATTAGGTAAGGTCGCCATTTCTTAAGTGCATGTAGTATTGCCAACATTTCCTTATCATAAATAGCTTGCTTGAGATGTAGCCATAAAAATACCCAATCACCTACATCAAAACTTCTTTCACTGCGATGTTGATATGTATGTTGTTTCATTCGATTCTGCACCAAAGCGACGTTATCCTTTAAAAGTTGGAGAACTTGTTGTTGATGCTCGATGTGATATTTCACTGCTTGAATCTTTTTCTTCTTGATATGTCCTCTTATCTTGAGAGTTTGAGGAGTGGTGATTTCTTCCAATGCAATACAAGATATGGTCGGATTCATTTCTTGATGCTCAATGTGATGTTTCACTTCTTGAACATTTTTCTTCTTGATATGTCCTTCTATCTTGGTAGTTTGAGGAATGGTAATTCTTGCCAATTCATTACAAGATATGGTCAGATTCATTTCTTCTTTCTCGATGTGATCTTTCACTTCTTGAACCTTTTTCTTCTTGATATGTCCTTCTATCTTGATAGTT
>APFE031087122.1:51784-69006 GCA_000404065.3 Pinus taeda
ATTATTTAATATTAAAATTTGCAAGGAAAAAATTTAACTAACTTTTCAATTACGAGAATTCTCCGTTGAATATGTTGTTGATAGCAATGTAGCTACTCCACAAATTCGCATGTTGTTGATAGCAATGTAGCTGCTCCACAAATTCGCTCCAAGTCTTTCAACGAACCTCATAAAACCTTGATGTAATGTGAGTAATAATGATAATGAAATTATATAGATGTTTTACTGTACGGTTAATGTGGGATTAATTTGTTTTACAAAAATTAACATGTTAATTTTTTTTATGGGAATAGGAAACTATGATAAAGTGAATATTATGGAATTGTTTTACAGTGAGGTGAATGTGGGATTAATTTGTTTTAGAAGGTATTAAAAAAAACAATTGTTTAGTAAATATTATATAGTTTAACTATTAAAATAATTTTGGTAAAAATTTTGGTTTACAATTTTAAATTTAAAGATTTATTTCATTAAAAAAAAAAAAATAGTTACCATTTTTCAATAAATTGTAGAATAAAATAATAAAGGGAAATACATGAAACAAAATTTTTTAAGGGAACTATTTTGGCAAAAAAAATTGGAGGGAAAATTTCATTCTCTAAGCTATTTAATATCTTTAGGAGAGTCTGCACTTGTATCATTTAACCTCTTCTATTTGAAAGGGATGGATTCTCCTGATAGTGAAGTTTTTCTTTGTAAATCATCAACATCTTCATCGTGTAACAACTCTAATCATATTGATAAATATAACGGAAATTCTTCCACTATGAATAGAAAGTCAATTCTTTTATGTAGTCATAATCCTAAGGACTATGAGAGCAGCACTAATGAAAGAGGGGAAGAAGAATTTCAAATAAATAAAGAGTCGTGGATTCCACTTAGTCATAATCCTAAGGATTATGAGAGCAACAATGATGAGGAGCATGATGATCCTAAGGATTATGAAAGCAACAGTGATGAGGAGCATGATGAACAATTTCAAAAGAATAGAGTGTCATGGTGTCTAATTAGTCCTAATCTTATGGACTATGAGAGCAGTAGTGGTGAAGAGCATGATGACGAATTTCAAAAGAATGGAGTGTCACAGTGTCCACTTAGTCCTAATCCTATGGACTATGAGAGCAGCAGTGATGAAGAGTATGATGACGAATTTCAAAAGAATGGAGTGTCACTGTGTCCACTTAGTCATAATCCTAAGGACTATGAGAGAAGCAACGATGAAGACCATGATGACGAATTTCAAAAGAATGGATTGTCACGGTGTCCAATTAATCCTAATCCTAAGGACTATGAGAGCAGCAGTGATGAAGAGCATAATGACGAATTTCAAAAGGATGGACTGCCACGGTGTCCTCTTAGTCCTAATCCTAAAGACTATGAGCACAGCAGTGATGAAGAGCATGATGACGAATTTCAGAAGAATGGAGTGTCACGTTGTCCTCTTAGTCCTAATCTTATGGACTATGAGAGCAGTAGTGATGAAGAGCATGATGATGAATTTCAAAATAATGGAGTTTTATGGTGTCCTCTTAGTCTTAATCCTATGGACTATGAGAGCAGCAGTGATGAAGAGCATGATGACGAATTTCAAAAGAATGGAGTGTCACGGTGTCCTCTTAGTCCTAATCCTATGGACTATGAGAGCAACAATGATGAAGAGCATGATGACGAATTTCAAAAGAATGGAGTGTCACAGTGTCCTCTTATTCCTCATCGTATGGACTATGAGAGCAGCAATGATGAAGAGCATGATGACGAATTTCAAAAGAATGGAGTGTCACAGTGTCCTCTTAGTGTTAATCCTATGGACTATGAGAGCAGCAGTGATGAAGAGCATGATGATGAATTTCAAAATAATGGAGTGTCATGGTGTCCACTTAGTCTTAATCCTATGGACTATGAGAGCAACAGTGATGAATAGCATGATGATGAATTTTAAAATAATGGAGTGTCACGGTGTCCACTTAGTCCTAATTTTAAGGACTATGAGAGTAGCAGTGATGAAGAGCATGATGACGAATTTCAAAAGAATGGAGTGTCACGGTTTCCTCTTAGTCCTAATCCTATGGACTATGAGAGCAGGAGTGATGAAGAATTTCAACTGAATAGAGTGTCACAATGTCCACTTAGTCCTAATCCTATGGACTATGAAAGCAGCAGTGATGAAGAATTTCAAAAGAATGAAGTGTCACAGTGTCCACTTAGTCCTAATCCTATGGACTACGAGAACAGCAGTGACGAAGAGTGTGATGAAAAATTTCAAAAGAATGGAGTGTCACGGTGTCCTCTTAGTCCTAATCCAATGGACTATGAGACTAGCAGTGATGAAGAGCATAATGACAAATTTCAAAATAATGGAGTGTCACGGTGTCCACTTAGTCCTAATCCTATGGACTATGAGAGCAGTAGTGATGAAGAGCATGATGAAAAATTTCAAGAGAATGGAGAGTAACTGTGTCCTCTTAGTCCCAATCATATGGACTATGAGAGAAGCACTGACAAGCACATGAGGAAGAATATCCAATAAAGATCAAGTCAAATTTTCCATTTAGTCCCAACTCTAAGGAATATGACAGTAGCACTGAAGAAGGGGAAGATGAATAATATCCTCCAAGTCAATATTTGAAAAGCACAACTAATCATAGTGTGGATAACATTCCTCTTAATGATGATCCAATGATGGAGATGTTGCTAAGAAATATTGTATCGAGGAGTAGGAGAAAACATTTTCGTATCAATGCAATATGTTCTAGTTATAGAAGGGGTAGAGCAGAATATCTGACGAGAAGAAGTTCTATCAACACTCTCATTTCAAGTGAATGTTGTCAAAAATATTGCTGGAAACATATGGATTTCAAATTTGCATTAGAGAGAAGGAAGAGATATTTGTTAATGAATAAAAGCATGCAAAATTCATATTTAGTTGGGTGCATGCAATCTACATTGTCAGGTTATGGTTATCATATTGGGTCTTTATTTATCTGTAGAAAGGCTTTCAAAATGTTTCATTCAATGAGGAATTTTCATCTCTCGAGAATTCAAGAAAATATCGAAAAGGATCCCACATTTTATTCAGAAGTGCGTCATAAACGATAGTTTGGGCCATTATCAAATATAGAAATGTCATGGATGAAAGATTTCTTTTCAAAGCATGGAGAGTGTATGCCAAATAAAGAGACAATACATATTCCAGATAATTTTTCAAGACGAGAAATCTACAACTTATATAAAAAATATGCAGAAATTGTTGAGGGACATGGCCGGTTTATTACATATCAAAATTTTGTGAAGGTATGGAAAAAATAATTCAACAATGTTTGTATTCCTAAAGACAAGGATGGGGATTTGCAGTACATGTGCTTCTCGTAAATAAAAAAGGGACAAATGTGAAGGATCAAAAAGAGGTAAGCATTCATAACTTTAACTTTTAAAATTGTATAGTCATCAACTAGGAAAACATATTTCTTGATGGCTTTCTTTTATGTTGTGTAGATTCAATTGTCAAAGAACTTCAAGAGCATCGCGAACAATAAACAAGTGAAAGGAAAGAGGTGTACAAGCATCGAAAGAAGTGTTATGATAATCCGAATAAATATTTGGGTTTGATAATTGATGGTATGGACCATAAGAAAACACTTTTACCACATTTTGTTCGCACACCCAAAAATTTGCAAGAGGAAAATTGTATTCAGTATCACTTGGTCAGTTGTATGGTCTTCAATGGGAAAATGTTGCCAAGCGTGTACTTAACAGCTCCAAATATTCATAATGATGCAAATCTGACAATAACCATAATTCATTATGTGCTTTCTCATTGGTCTAGTAATCTTCCTGAATTTTTGTATCTACAATTGGACAACATTTGCCGTGAAAACATAAATCAGGTTGTTTTTGGATATCTAAACATGCTTGTTGAATTGAGAATTTTTCAGAAGGTAATGGTTGGTTTCCTTCTTGTTGGGCACACTCATAACCATATTGATCAAATGTTCAGTCATTTTTCAGTCACATTGAGGAGGAAGGAAGTTGAGAGCTTGCTATCATTAATTGAATGTATTAAGAAATCATACATGCCAGAGCCTACGTTTGGTTTGTTGGAAGAAATTGTTGACATGCAAAAGTATATTCTGGGATCACATGGTGAGGAGAACTGCAGTGAACAACTTAATGACATTAGCTTCCAACATCAATTTCGTATCAAAAAAATTTATGGGAAAACACTAATATGGGGCAAGAAGTATTCAGCTACTGCAGAATGGGCACCGTCATTAGGTTTGGAATTTTTGAAATTCATTCTAGATCATCCAATATTTGCATCAAAAATATTATTATTACAATCAATTGGTGAAGTTCATAATGCATGAAGATAGAATAGAGATATAAATTATTTTGATTGCCTAGAAGAAATTAAAAATGTATTAGATATACATATGAGTACTTTGACATTGTTGATTCAATTTGGTGGGAGTCATTTTTCAATAATCAAAGTGATATCATGTCAACAACAACAAATGAATATATACCTTTGAAAAATCCATTTATTTGGCCACAAAATGTGTCAAATGAACATGAGGAAATAAACATTGTTGAACATCAACAATCTCAAGATATTATTAATTCTTCATAGGCATAGGAAAGAGAGATGTATATTGGTTCCAGAAGATCTCATGCACAACGTGAAGCCATGGAAGACCTTTACAGGGGTTCAATACAAGATATTAAGGAGGGTTGCATGATCTCAGTGCTAGCAGATAGAGATCCCAATGGCTATCCATTCTGGGTTGCTAAAGTTATAAAGGTCTTTACAGAAAATGAGGATGTTACATGTGTTGAAGTACATTGGTATGCCACAAATACACACCCATTTAATGGTGTGTATAAACCAGAGATGGTAGTTGACAAAAAAAATGGCGGAAAGAGAAAAATAAAGTACAAATATAAATCACCACTGCACAGACATCTTAAAATTGGAGGATGTTGACATACTTGTTTATGACTTCAATTTAACAAAGAGGGGAACTCTTCGCTTCAAGACGATAGAGATTCTAAAAAGGTTGTTACCAGAAGGAACAGTGTTGAGATGGGAGTCTACTGAAACCAGTTGCAGATCTAGAAGAATTTTGAAACCTGAAATGGTGGGCATGCATGTGGACTCAGATGGAGCACTAGTTGATAAAAGAGAAGAATATGGAACATCTTCGTCAGCATCCAATCATTCATCTGACGATGTGAATTCTGATGGTGTGCAAGAAAATATGAGTGATTTTGAATAATTGTCTAAGACAATTTATATAACTGATGTTTGCATCGTATCTTGAAATAAAATTTTTGATTTCCATATGGTGTTAAATTAGAATCTATGAGTCATTTTTATGTTGTTTGATTATATGTCTTAATTATGATAATTTTTATTGTTTATAATTTCTGCAATGCAACATTAAACTAGAGATATAATGTATGTTTCATTCAATATACAAATAATGACATTTGAATTCATTTAGTCATGTAATTTGTTCATAATGTCATGGTTTTTTAATTTTATAGTTAAAAATTTTCCAGTTTCTTTGTATCTAGCATGTTATGGTTGAAAACATGTTGAATTTATACTTAGGAAAGAAAAATGTTATTCTACCAAAAACATTAGTGTGTTTTTTCTCATAAACAACTTTTTTTGGCACATAAAAATTCGGTTTTACTAACATTTTTTAAAAATGTTGAAAATTGACCCTAAAAAAAAATCATCTTTTCAATATCAACACTTTTTCGTTTTCAAGATGTTTTTTGTACAAAAATTTCGTTTTCACTGCCATTTTTAAAACATGTTCAAAATTGACCCTAAAAAAAAAGCATCTTTCCAGTATACACACTTTTCATTTTTAGCACTATTTTTTATGTTTTTTCAGGGATTTTTTACCAGAGTTCCCGTTTTGATTTTATAGTTCTCGTTTCAAAGTTTACATTGTTTTGAGCGTGCCAAGATGATTTGGGAGGTGCAATACAGTGATTTCGGAGTAGAAAAAATAATGGCGGTATTGCAAAAGTATTTTTATTAGTCGAAACTTCGTCAAGATGTTGGGAAGCACATTAGATCCTGCATTGTCTACACCATTGCCAAACCAACCATCAAGAAGCAAGGCTTGTATACTCCTCTACCTACTCCTAGCATGCCTTGGGAATCTGTCTCCATGGATTACATGTCGAGCCTTCTTTCTACTAAGCACGACAACAATTGCGTTTTCATGGTCGTCGACAGAGTCTCTTAGATGGCCATCATGGCGACCTGCAAGAAGAGTATCACAGCAGAGACCACTGCTAGGCTCTTCTTTGAGCGAGTGTGAATACACTTTGGGATCCCATAGTCCATTGTCTCAGATCATGACAGTAGATTCTTGAGTGCATTTTGGTAAAGTCTATGGTCGATGCTAAATACAAAACATATTAAGTCCATGGCTTTACAACTTGAAGCATCCACGCACGTGGGATGAAAGTCTCCCCTATGTATGACACAGTTACAACAGAGCTCTCCACAGCTCAACAAGCCACAGCCCCTTTCCAGTAGAGTTGGGATTTCAACCATTATGCCCCATTGATGTGGCCATACTATAACAGCCCCGAAATAAAAACATGTAATTAATTAGATTAATTGTGTGATTTATAATCAACACATCAACTAATTAACATAAAATTTCAAAAATATGAGTAGAGACAACTTACCTGTGTTGATGACGTTTCTCACTTGTGATTTCGGGGTTGAACGCTAGTTGAATTTTGCTCACTGCAACAAAGTCTTGGGAGTGACTCTCCACCCAACCGTAGGCTCAATTGCACAAAATCTTGCTACAACTGGCCACCCCCGAGCCCTCAATCAATGTACTACTGCCAGGGAATCCTTCGTCTCACAACATTATTCTCCCAAGAGAATGGATGATGGAATCATAGAATGATGGAATGCCTCTCATCTTTCTCACCATCTATTAAATAGAGCAAACATTGGAAGGGGAACCACATGCACCCACTCCATGTTTCCCCATGCAACTTTACTGCTTTCTTGTTTTATTTCTTTTGTTTTTACTTTTTGATAGCTTTACTGATTTTTACTATTTTTCTGTTTATTTTTATTTAAATTTATTTAGAGCTTTAGTATTTATTATTATTATTTTTTATTATTATTATTATTATTTATTATTAAGGGACATTACATACTCCCCCACTTTAAGGAACTTCATCCCGAAGTTAAGTTGAATTATTTAACATTTTATTTTATTATTTATTACTTAAAGTTCGTCGACATCCTCTGCTGAACTAATATAACCAGCAGACATCGAGAGTTTCACAACACCCGGGAAATCCCAAGGAATCTTTGTCCTTTTTCCCACTTTCGGAACCAAGCATAAGCCTCATCAGTCTATATCCTAGTCCAAGGCTGGCCCCAAGGCTCGCGCCTGACTCAGACCTCATCTGCCCCAAGGAAGGCATTCGATACAGTGTTCAATGTCTCCGCGCATGTCGCAAGGTTGGCCCACTCCCTCCACAACTCACTAAGGCGCACAACCCCAGGCATCCAAGTCTTTACACCCCTACCAGACTTCGGCATCCCGATACAATACTAGGCACTTAGCCTTCAATATCAGGCACTTGGCCTCCTCAAGATGGTCCCATAGCCCTCAAGAGCTATCCATCAAGAGCTACACAAGACAAAAGAACTACTGGCATATATACTGTTGATTGAGTTTGTCCCCAGCCCATATGGTGTTACTTATTCTCCCTCATGTGTATGGGCTCGCACGAGATCATCAAATAAACCAGCCCTTTCGGCCCATGTGTGGAGTCTTGTCAATCATCACACCTCAACATGCAACCAATGCATTAGCTATACCATCATAGTATCATAGAAAATAATCCACATGCCAAGTCTTGCATGTCATCATGAGAACATTCATCATTGTTAATCGCAACATTATGAATATTAACGAACTGCATGCTCATGCATGTCATAAATTTGTACGCAACTATCACATGCTTCACCTCATGAAATACCATCATAAATTATAACATCAACATATTTACATCAAAGACATATCATGACTTCACATAATAAATGAACTACATGTCGATAAACCTCATATTACAGCATCATAATTCCTATGCCATGTTATGCATATCATATCCATCATGAGTATTCAACATTAAATACCTATCATCACGTAGTAAATGAATATGTCAATATACCTCGATATAACATCATAATGCCTATGCATATCATCATCATCATAAGGATACATCATCACTATAAGAACCACATGTGCATCATTATCCTCCTACCATTATATCATGAAACATCATGTAATATTATATTCAACATCATAACAGTTAATTAAACTAAATTGAAATCATAGTATACGATTTAGATGTATCATAAAGTTTAAACAATAAAACATGATTTAGTTGCTCCATAAAAGTATCTGTCTTAGCTAAGTAAGCACTCCTTATTAGTTCACCACACATTTTAATCAAGTAAATAAGGAAATTCATTAAAAGTAACATTTACATCTTCCGAGGTATCTGACCCTCGACTATATTGGTCCCAATGGACCTTGACTTGCTCAGACTCACGGTTCTTGAGTTGACAAACCCGACGGTCCAGTGTACAGAATGGTTCGACCTGAAGGACTCCCTCCTCGGGAACCTGCAATTTTTCAGATTTCAAAACATGGGATGGGTCGGGTACATATTTTCTAAGCATAGAAACATGAAACACATTATGCATCCTTCTTAGATGGAATGGTAGCTCGAGCTTATAAGAAATTGGTCCAATCCTCTCTAGGATCATGAATGGCCCAACAAATCTAGGGATAACTTTGTTCCATTACCAATCCTAAAGGGACTTTTAAAGGGTTTGATTCTAATAAAAGCTTGGCTTCCTTCCTCAAAGTTTCTATCAACTCTCTTTGCATCATCATAATTTTTCTGGCGATCCCTGGCTTCTTTTAGTCTCTGTTTAATTGTGTCCATTTGTTCTCCCATTTCTTGGAGCATTTCAGACCCCAACATGACTCGATCCTCTAATCGATCCCAACTTAATGGAGTACGACATGGTCTTCCATACAGTATTTCGAAGGGAGATGCCTGAATTGAATTGTGATAACTATTGTTGTATGCAAATTCCAGTAAGGGAAGGTATTTCTCCCATTGGTTTTGTTGATCCATGACATACATTCTTAACATGTCCTCTAATACTTGGTTTACTCTTTCTGTTTTCCCATCTGTCTCTGGGTGATATGATGTACTGAAGTTTAGTTGTGTTCCCATAGATTGTAATAGGCTTTTCCAAAATTTGGAAGCAAAACGTGCGTCTCTGTCAGATATTATCTTTCAGGGCACTCCATGAAGGCGAATTATTTCTTTTAGGAAAGTTTGACCGATAGTTGATGCTTCAAAGGTGTTCTTAACTGGAATGAAGTGAGAACTCTTAGTTAATTTATAAAAAACAACCATAATGCAGTCATGTCTTTGGAATGTCATAGGTAAGCGTCCAACAAAATCTAGCGAAACAACTTCCCACTTATTTTCTGGTATATCATGGGGTTGTAAAAGCCCTGTCAGGTGACGATGTTCAACTTTAACCTGTTGACATTCTAAACATTGGGCCACAAACTTTATTATATATTTTTTCATTCCTGTCCAGAAAAATAGTTGTTTTAAATCCACGTACATTATCTAGACTCCTGGATCTGCAGCATATGGAGCTTGGTGGTCTTCCTTCATTATTAATTCCCGAAGTTCATCATCACCTCGGACGTACATCCTACCCTTATATCGTAGTAATCCATCATTATCTAAGGTGTATCCTTCCCACCTGGTTGCCACAGGTACCTCTTCTTGTAAGGCAAATTTTATTTGTTGGTATTGCGGGTCCCCTACTAGGTGGTTTAAAATCCTGCTTCTCAAGTCTATCTTTAATGACGATATTGAATGAAGTCTAGGTCTCCTGCTTAAAGCATCTGCAACTTTATTTTCTTTCCCCTTGACGTAGGATATCTTGAAATCATAATCACTAAATAGCTCACTCCAGCATCGTTGTCGAGCATTAAGGTCCTTTTGGGTGAAGATATACTCAAGACTTTTATGATCTGTTCTTAATTCAAATTGACGCCCTATCAGATAATGTCTCCATAGTCTCAAGGCCATTACAACTACCGTTAATTCCAGATCATTAGTAGCATAATTGATTTCATGGGTCTTGAATTTACATGAAGCATAAGTGATAACCCCTTCATCTTGCATCAAGATTGCACCTAATCCTTCTCCTGATGCATACGTGCATACACGAAAGTCCTTGTCCATATCAGGTACCTTTAATATTGGAGCAGTTGTTAGTCGATGTTTTAGCTCATTAAATGCTTTCTCACACTCACTTGTCCATTCAAACTTAATCCCCTTCCTTTGGAGGTGGGTGATGGGATTAGATATTTGTGAGAATCCTTCTACAAATCTTCTATAATACCCTGCCAACCCCATAAAGCTATGTACTTCCTTGACATTCTGAGGAGTAGGCCAATCTATTATAGTTTCAATATTATTGTAATCCGCTGTAATGCCTTTCCCACTAATGGTATGGCCTAGATATTGAATTTCTTTCTCAAAGAAG
Organism: Pinus taeda; assembly: GCA_000404065.3. NCBI lineage: Eukaryota > Viridiplantae > Streptophyta > Pinopsida > Pinales > Pinaceae > Pinus > Pinus taeda. Next base: position 62,433 of record APFE031087122.1, read on the forward strand.
GAACACTTAGTAAGTTTCCCATATAGCTTATGTTCTCTAAGGCATTGAATTACCAATCTCAAGTGTTCTAGATGCTCCTTCTCATTGAGGGAATAAATGAGGATGTCATCCAAGAACACTTGGACAAAGCAATCCAGATATTTTCGGAAGACACTATTCAAGTTCATGAAGGTTGTCAAGGCACTAGTCAAACCAAATGGCATAACAATAAACTCATAGTGTCCATATCACGTTCTGAATGTCGTCTTAGGTATGTCTTCCTCCTTGATTCTTAGTTGACGATAACCTGACCATAAGTCTATCTTGGAAAATGTTGAAGCTCCTTTTAGTTGGTCAAAGAGGTCATCTATTCGAGGCATGGGGTACCTGTTCCAAATGGTGGCCTTGTTTAGATCTCAGTAATCAATACATAACCTAAGATTTCCATCCTTCTTCTTTACAAAGATCACTGGTGCACCATAAGGTGACACACTAGGTCAGATAAATCCTTGATCAAGAAGTTCTTTAAGCTGTATACTTAACTCATTCAGCTCTAGGACAGTCATTTGATAAAGTGTTTTGGATATGGATTCTATTTCCAATTTCAAAGAAATGGAGAAATCGATTTCTCAAACTAGAGGCAAACCTGGTAGCTCTGGAGGGAATACATCTGCAAATTCGAAAAGTAGTGGGTGCAACTTATCCGAGGACTTCTCGTTGGCACAAACCATCTCTACCACATCAATCTTGCACCCTTTCCTCATACACTTATTAACCTTCTTGGTTGATATGAGGCGCAACGTGACATCACGTCTAGTGCCTTTCATTACTATGGTTTCTCCCTGGTCATTTTTTAGGAGAATTGTCTTACTATAGTAATCCAGTATAGCTTGATGAGATTCAAGCCAATCCATTCCTACAATTAAGTCATAAGTCATTAGATTTGTGTTATACAAGTTCATCTTGGTATCACACCCCCTAGTGTTAACACTGCAATCTCCCATTGACCCTACTGATTGCTGAGAGCCTGATGCCATTTCTACCATTCTAAAGTTAATTTGCTCATGAGCTATCAATGCACATCTAAGTATTGTTGAAGGACAAATAAAACTATCAGTGGCACCTGGATCAATTAACACAGAGAGAGGGATGTTATTGATCATACCTGTGGACTCCACCATTGTGGCTTGGTGCTCAGCTTTGCGATGGTTTGTGGCTACATGAATTCGGTGTGGGTTTTGTGGTCTTCCTCCTTTTGCTTTGTGTCCATGTTGTTTAATCTCGGTTTGATACCTTGGACAATCCCTTTTATAATGTGGACCTCCACATTGCCAACATTCTACTTGTTCTCGATTCTTACGTTGTTCTTGTCCTTGGCCACCAAATCCTCTACCCCCACCATTAGTGTTTCTCAAGTAGGGTTGACCCCTACGTCCTCCTGGAGGCAGCCGATAAGTTGCACTAGCGATCCAAGAAACATTGTTTTGTCTTCTCTAGAATCTATATGGCTACCTCCCTGGTCTGTTTACCCTCATTGTGGGATGTTCCTTCCCTGTATTTTCATCAACCACCATTTGCTTTTTCATATTTCTCATCCTCGGGACTTGTTTGGCTAAACTAGTGGTTGCAGCCATAGTGGTGGGTTTCCACATGGCGACTTCCGCTCGGACCAAGGGATCAATTCCATGCAATAATATTTCAGCTTGACGTTGATCATCGGTCATATAGTCCACGTGATGGACCAACGCATAGAATTCAGCGTCATAGTCCTCGATAGATCTACCATTCTATCATACTGTATGGAAAGCCCCTACTTGTTGGTGTTTGTACTCCTCTGATAGGTACCTAGTTCGAAAGGCTTCCTAAAACATTTCCCAAGTGACTTGCAATGGGGTGACTTGCATCTTCGTTTCTTCACTTACCCACCATAATAGAGTGTCTCCTTTTAGTAGACTCGCTGATATTTGTGCCTTTTCCCTTGAAGTGTATGCCTTAAAGCTAAGTGCTCTTTTGACACCAATTACCCACGCTTATGCTTTTGAACCCCCCTCTTGACCCACATTACATCCACTCAGGTAGATTCGACTCACGTTCAGTCCGAAGCTGAAAGGGCTAACAACTTCATTGAGCACATTCAAGACATCTGCCAGCAGGTCCATGATATATTAAACAGAGCCAACGCTAAGTACAAGCAGCGCCGTGATCAACATCGAGTGCCCCACAAATCCCAGGTGGGCATCAAATTTTGGCTACATTTGCAGAAGGAGTGCCTTACTAGACCCCAAGGCAAGCTTCGCCTACTCCAATATGGGCCATACACCATCACCAAGGTCGTCAGTAACAATGCCTTCGAGCTTAGCATCCCACCGTTCCTTGGTTTGCACCTAGTGTTCAATGTAGATAGCCTTTGGCCATACTTTCGACCATTGTTGGACACATCTGACATTGCAGAAAAGCTCACACCAATAGAGCTCAACCCGAACTACATGGAACAGGCCACAACTAATCAGATCATGGACACACAAATCAAGAAGAATCGCCAACAAATGATATAGCAATATCGAGTTTTCAAAGTAGGTCAACTCCTTCATCAAGGCAAGTGGTTCACTAGGGACCAGGTTCAACAAAAACTTCCTCACCTCATGGAGGCTTTGCACGCAATGGGGACCATTGCTTCCTAAGGGGGGAGGAATGATCCAGGGGAATATTGGTGGCCACCAGCATATTCCACCTAGAACACCAATCAGTTTCATATGTTTCCTTGTTCATTTCAGCATTTACTATTTTTAATAGTTTTTCGGGTCCTGAACTTCCGGAGTAGTTTTGACCCCCTAAACGACGTTTTTTTTGGGGTCTACGGTAAGCTCGTAACCGTGGGTCGGGGTTTGCGGTGACACCTGTAGTACTCAGAGAGACCTTTACAACAAGGTATTGTACGTGCCAAATGGGGATAATATGACCAAGTTATGACCCCGGGAAGTTGGTTGCCGAACTAACCACAAGGCCCACAAACTCTTGATGTTACATCTCCTGGGTTTAGGGTTTTGGTTGTTTAGGATTTTCTCATGTTTTCCAATAATAAATAGGCCCTTCAACCTCATTGTAACACAGTGCAGAGGCATGTAGCGGCTACATCTCTTCTTGGAGATAAGCTACCATCGCCCAAGCTATCTTATTTCCATTCGGTTTGTAAGCATAGTTCAGTTTTTTTCTGTTAACGAAATGAAGTGTTTTTCTGCTACATCTCTGTGTTTATGATTATATATGTAAGTTTTTGTGTTCCTGTTTAAGTTCGGTTCAAATAAATCATATATCTTTCTTGATTATCAACATAAAAATGGCTCTTGAAAGGTTATGAAATGTGTCATGGAAAGGGGGGGGCTGGAGCGGGAAGGGTCTTTTTTGCCCCCAATGAAAAAATATGGAAAAAGTTTCTCTAGGGATTGGGAATAGCCACAAACAATCAGGCGGAAGCATATGGATTATGGCAAACGCTGAGATTGGCAATGGTCGAAGGAATAACTCAATTATTTGTTTTTTTAGGACTCCCTTATTACTATTCAAAAATGAATATTTTGGGCCAAAATCAAGGACCAAGATCTAGATCCCATTATGCAAAGAATTTTTTTAATGTTGGATAAGTTTGAATTCATAGAATTCTTCCATATAAGGAGGGAAAATAATTGGCCCACGGATGAACAAGCAAATCGGGTTGTCACCCTAGAGCAAGGTGACCTTAAGGTGGCTGAAGGTGCACTAACAATATGTCACATCCCATGAAGATAGCTGGAAGGTCATCGACCGAGATTTAATGCAGAGGCAGCAAAGGAATGGTGCCATCTAAGTTCGAGCAGGAATGTTGTAGACTGTTTGTCTAGGAATTTTTCTTGAAGCAAGAAGCAATGGAATTAAATATGCTTACAGGAAGAACATTAATGAAGAGCATTGATACAGAAGTGACCTCTAATGTCGTTAATTTGGAATTGATCCTGGCTATAAGGATATGGTTAGGGAGACCATACGCATTGTGTATAGCAACTCACCCTCTCAGCAATAAGGTCATGGCTTCTCCATCTAGGAATAGAGCAAGAGGCTCACCTAAGAATTCTTGTGCTTTTAAGAATGAAGTGAAAGTGATGATCTCGCGGATTAGAGGGCAAATATTAACTGAAGCCAAGTCACATTTTTCCCTTGTGATGGGTCAGTTAGAGGGCCTGAGGAAGGACATGGAGATTGTTCAAGCAAAACCGCAGGTAATCATGATGAAGATTGAGAACTTGGACCAAAAGGTGTAGAGCTCATAAGAGAAAGTGGAAATAGCAGTAGTATCAATGCTTAAGCAAGCATTTGGTATAGGGGAGGGCAACGACAAAGAGCAAGATAGGGGTGACTAGGGAGCTCCTTCGGAAATTCAACATGTGGTTGTGCAAAGTGATCCCGAGGATGCAGGCTAGTAAGAGGAGGTCTAAGCGGCAAAAATGGAAGAAGCAGGGCAACACGCACCAGAAGAAGACATTAGTTAGTCTATATATGTAGTGGTTAGCCTATCTATGTAGTTTTTTTATATTTTGCAAAAATGTGAAGTTTAACAGTGTTTTTTGGCAATCATATAAGGTAAATGTTGTAAAATAGTTGGGTGAGTGATCCCAAGGATGCAAGCCAGTGAGAGGAGTCAAAGCGGTAGAGATGCAAGAAGCAAGACAACACGCACTAGAAGAAGACATTAGTTAGTCTATATATGTAGTAGTTAGCCTATGTATGTGGTTTTTTATGTTTTGCAAACATGTTTAACGGTGTTTTTTGGCAATCATATAAGGTAAATGTTGTAAAACAGTTGGGTCAGAAACCTCTAAAAACTCTTTGGCTCTGGTCAAATCTATTTTGGAGGAATTTAAAAATGAAACAGATACTAAATGTATTTGTTCTGGCCAAATTCCGATGTAATCAATCAAAATATAACTCTGTTTTATAATAAAAAAGTGTCATGGAAAAACAAACAACTTACCATATTATCATTTTATAATTTATAATCATAATCATTAAACAAAATCAATCATCGTCTATCCAAGACCCCATGGACATGAAGTGAATGCTTGTTAAAACATTTCTTGAATATTTTAAATTTATATATTTAATTTTTTATTGGCTTAACTAATATGACAGGACTCACATATTGCGACGTTTTGAATACTCTATGCAACTTTAAATGATTTTTTGCCTATATAAATTATTTGTATTCATTACTATTTAAAGTGATCACTCTAAACAATGGTGCAATCCAACCCGCATTAATACACCACCACCTGTTCTTATAACATGCTATATCAAACTAATCAGGTTGATATATGTACACATGGCTGGATTGTAATTTTAATATTTTATTACTATTTTTTCAAACATTTCTTTAAATATAAGGTTAACTAACTTTAATGTGAAATATCTACCGCCTACTCACACATAATACTTACACACAATCAACAGAAGCGAAGGAAACCCAACCATCAAAATAGCATACAATGGATATCCTAATGGCATGTGCAAGAATTTTGTAAATATAATCCATTAAATAAAACAGCGGGGAACAAAGACACATATGTCCCTTGTTATAAACAGCGTAACAATCCACACAATCAATAAGAGTATTTTAAAATTCGATGGTAGATAAGGAAATTGCATTATTATATGGAAGTACACCTCCGCTGAATTTGTATTACAACACAGCAAATGAAATTTGAGTGCTTGGATCACCCAGCAGAAAATTCTTATTTAGCCAGAATAAGAATTTTACTGTTACAGTATGGACAAACTTTAATACAGATCACTCTGTCCTGTTGTGTTTTCATCATCAGTTTTAGGAAGATCAGTGGGCCAGGGGTAAAGAAGTTTACCCACTGTTGAACGTATACTTACTTATAACAGATCCTCTCCTCTCAACGTGACCTTGGCTCACACTGGAAAGTGGTACCGTGGTGCTCTCACTGGAAGGTGGTACCGCATTTCGACCAGCAAAACCTGAAGACTGTCCAAGGCTTCTTTCATGACTACCTTGGTTCACACCGGAGAGAATCGTACAGGGATTTGATCCATATACAGATGACCCAATGCCAGCCGTATTACCACGGCCAAAAGCTGACGTATAAAGTTCTGTGACCCTTCTCTCATAATCACATTCAGTGGCAGATGAATTTGCTGAAACACCAGTCACATGTGATGATGCTCTAACAGGATTGTTATGAATTTCCCCAAAATTCAACTTATAGCTCTCCTCACCTCTTCCCTCAAAATTATAATTATTTTGCATGGCAAATGAATTTGACAAATCCCTTGTCCCATATACTGATGTTCTAACACGATATTTATCAACTTCCACAAAATTCATCGCATAGCTTTGCTGACCTCTTCCATCATAATTAACTGCAGCCACATTGGACAATGGGGCTGCAAAAGGACCAGCAGGGACACTAGTGCTGTACAATGATGATCCAATAGGTGTTAGATTGCTAGTCCCAAAAACTAAGGGGTTCCCTTCATGACGTCTTCTCTCATTATTTATTTGAGCTCCAATGGAAGGTACTGATGCAAAGGCACCAGTAGC